>JAMKCH010034698.1:0-71732 GCA_023653785.1 Ophioderma brevispina | reverse complement strand
CACTTTTATAGTCCGAGTCGTTAAACTTTGAGAGCCCATTAATTCAAAACGGAATGGAATTTGAATTTTCCTTTGACTCCTCGGTTAGCCCCATTGAAATGTACCTTTGACTGCAATTTCAACAAAAATGAGAGGGTGGGTTCCACCCTTGGTTGTTTTGGCATGAAATGACCCATATACAAATTTTCAAGTGACCGTACAGGTCATGTCCAACTCCTTTTTACACAAGCGGGGGGAGACTAATCCAGTTTTCGTGATGCACAATAATCCCGAAAATTCACAATGTTCAAGTTACCAACATACGGATAGTAGCACTTCGCACATTACAGGTTTGACACATGATATTTCCAAGGTCTAATCGGGATACTCGCGCACCGACCATGAGCCTGTGTAAATCAATGGCTATAACCACATGGCTGTTCACAAAGCTAAGCAGAATAAAAATAATCTTTCTTATTCTATATTAACAAGCATTTTTTAATTTGAAATAATAAAAATATGAATGTCGTATTAAAAACCATTTACAAATTTCAATGTGCCTTTTACGATGATAACACTTCCATATTTCACCATTTGTTGAAGTTTAGTTTAACACGCGCAATGATTTCAAATAGCAGGGAATGTTAAAATGACCTCGAGTCATTTGTGTTAAAGCTTGTTTTTTACAACAAACACTGAGTATGTCTTGGGTGAAACGATCCGTTCACTTTCTTTTTTTCAAATTCGACCTTTCAATTTTGAAATCTTTGTGACGTTTTGAAGTTAACATTGTGTTTACGTGGATTTGTAAATATGACCACTACTTTGAAAAGAGGAGGGAAACAAGTACATCAACCAGGTAAAAATCAGGTTGTAATTTTGTGTGTAACACGGTGAAGAGCAATCTTACCTTTCGTCGTGGTTGAGGTGAGATTACTCAACCACAGATTCGATTCTGTGTAGGCAAGGATTAACCGGTCATGTTTTGGTTGAACTTTCCGCCCATTTTTGGTACCTTAAGACTTCTAACTGCAATGCCGTGGCATTACGGTTAGATATTTCGAACAAAGTGACACTGACTGAGTGTCAGTGACAGTGCAGTGACAATTTTAAAAATGGAAATCTGCAATCCTGAATTTTGGGTAAACGGTCACCTCGGCCAATCGCCATATCGGACCATTAGCCAACTCGGCCCAAATATGCCACACCTGGCCACTGCCACTCGGCCCCCCACCGCCACTCTCGGCCACGGACCCCAAATTCAGTAGTGTATTGGAAGCTACTTTCAGGTGCTTTTTGTTGTGGTGTGTTTCTTTTGTGTGTTCTTTTAACTAAGCACAGTATATTCGTGTCCTAGAAACCTCATTTTGGTTGTAGGTTCATAGCAATATCCCAAGTACCGTGCCTAACCTAGTGCTCTCAGTCGAGTCATTTACTGCGTCATGCTGAGTGTACCTTTTAAAGGGGGGGAGGCCCGATTTTAAGTCTATAATATTTCATCTTGATTAGAATGGACCTTCCCCAGCAAACACATAACAATTTTCAAACATTTTTCAAAGGTTGGATTAATATTTTACGAAAAACATTGTTTGATAATGTTGTGAAAAACATTATCCCAAAACGTTTTACAATGTTTTACGATGTTTTAAAAATTGTTGCTTAAAAGTTTTCGAAAACAGAATTGCCAATTAATTTGTAAACTTTTTATTATCAAACATTAAGACAACATTTTACAAACATTACGACAAAATATGGTAAGCTTTTGTTATAGAGGATATTATCAGAACATTTTACTCTTAGATACAGTAAATGTTTTAGAGATGTTGCTGAAATGATTTCTGCATGACATTTTTTTTCATGTTTTCAAACCGTTTTAAAAAGTGTACCAAGATGTTGTTTTATCTTGATCTTGTGTTGAAACATTTTGAAATGTTATCAAATAGTTATTGATATATTGTTTTAAAAACATGGAAAACCGTACATTGGTGGATATCACCTGAACATGTGTTTTAATAAAAACTTGTGATGATAATGTTTTCAAAATGTTTCCAAAAATTGTGAAAATGTTATTAAACGTTCAGTTGAAAAGTTAGGAAAACATTGTTATGATGTTAGGCAAACGTTTTTATGATATTAGGCAAAACATTGTTATGATGTGGGACGCATTATTTGATGAGTGAGAGAAAATTTTATGATGTTATGTTAGGCAAACGTTTTCATGATATTAGGCAAACATTTTATGATGTTAGCAAACATTTTTATGATGTTAGGCAAACATTTTTATGTTAGGCAAACATTGATTAAAATATCAGTATGCACCGTGATATATGTGCTTGGGCCAAGAGGTGATATTTGGCATTATGGGTTCCATATAGAGTGGCAAAACGCGCGAGTATGACCAACTTGTTAAGACACTTCAACTTACATAATTTCTGCATGATAGACTTTCCAAAGTAGTAACTGAAGCTACTGCTAATTTGCATCAACAAAATGGCCGCAATTCAGTTGCTCCAACTGGTTTCAGCATACCATGTCGTGTAGAAGATAATTTTGGTTAAAAAAAAATTAACATGAATGTTGATAATGGACAACCACCAGGAAGTCAAATATATACATTCTTAATTAAACCTCAATTTGCATAAATCCAAAATGGCCGCAATTTTCGTAAATTTGGAATAATTGACTTCAACATTCAAGGTATATATGATGCCACTTACAACTACTCTAAAGTTATACTTACACTATTGCTCAAAATAGAACTATAAAATGTATGTATGCAAGACTTCCAAGGTACAACTTAAGCAAGGTAAATTTGAATAAACAACATGGCCGCCATTGAATTGCGCCATAACTAGTTCGGCTATATCCAGGAACTCGTGAAAAAAATATTTTAGGCTCAAACTGCTAAAAATGAGGTGTTGATTAAAAACAATCAAAGTGAATTCATGGCCATCTACTTTTAATAAACACCTATAGTTGCATATATCTAAATACCGCACATGTTCCAACATTTCAGCACTTGGGTTGCTTTTTAAATGATGGCAGTTTTAATTCATTGGGCAGTTAAGTGCCTGGATAATCTATTGACAAGTGAAATTCATAGTCTAATCCTAAACGACCTTTTTAAAAACCACCCAGACAAAAAAAAAAAACGGCAATAGAGTTGACCTTTCCTTGGTTTATGGGAAATTGCTCCTAGATCTAATAATAAAGAATACTACTACCTCACTTGATATAGTTTTAAACCACATATTTTGATACAGAATATCTGGTGATCCATTCTTGCACTATTAATTATAGTGTGTTTCAGTAGTTATTTCAATTTTTATGCCCATTTTGCCCATGATTAACATTTTTGCCAGTCATTAGCTATATCGCTATCAATCTGTATCTAGTAACAATTAAATAACATACCGCATTATACATAACTATGGACCAACTCACAAAGTCTCATTACAAGTATTTGCACTCTAGTCCTTTGAAGACTATGCCACCATATAGCTGTTTGGTTAACTTGCAAACAGGATGTTCTTTGTTTCAGCTAGGAGCAAAGAAGAGCGATGACGTAGGCTCAAGAATGGACTACAAAAAGGGGAGGGTGCCCGCACCTCTCCTGTTCAACCAACCTATACCAACCAACCAACCACCTAGGAGGAGTGACAGGAACCGTTTTTATCTATGCAGACGATCTGGAATTTGCGATCTCAAGATGCAGACTTCACACTTTTGGAGCGACTCTCCATAGCTTTGGATGACTCCTTAATTACTACGAGGAAACCACCTACGTGTAAATCCGTCCAAGACACGGGGGTGCTTTCCATATACGCACCGTGGAGCCAAACGGTCGAGTTAAAGTAACTGGTCTGGAACACCCCTGGACCTGGAGCATGCGATTAACCCCTCTACCTAGGAGTTGAGGACACACTTTTTTATAAGACCCACATCAAGAAGACGAAGAGTAAGTAAAGTATGCTCACGCAATAACATTAACGGAGAACGTATACATCATAGCCGGAATTGCTCCAACAGTAATGTAGCGAGCATGCAAGAGCGTAGCTGCAGAGTATCTAATGTGAAGCACCAACTATGTCGGAGGAGAGACACCTGCTGCCAACCACCCTAAATCCAGAGAGAGATTCTTGAGCAAGTCAACCTCTGAATATCAGTCTCTTAAGCAGTTTAGGGAGTTAGTGAGTAAAAGTAAGTAACATCGACTGGTATTGACCCTGTGAGAATCTTCCACCTGGAGATGACTACTCATGGGCTGAGAGGGCGATCTCAACAGATTGAGAACCATTAATGGCGAATCTAAGGGTTCCTTGCAGGAGTGAGGGCTTACCTGGAAGCAGATCAGGGCCCACCTATGTGTGGAACAGCCACCACAGATCAGGACATCTCTTGGTCTGCCATTGTTGGAGCAGCAACAAATGGCCCTGTAGGGAAAGATCAACCCATGGCCAATAAACCTGGACTTACATTAAAGGCTCTTGCCGGCTTATCATAAGATATGTCTTCGTCCAACACCAACGGGGAACGTATACATTTTAGCATGGAATTGGCCCATTCAGATCCTTCATAGTGTAGCGAGCATGCAAGAGCATAGCTGCCAAGATCTAATGTGAAGCACCCTATGTCTGGACAGAGACAAACTGCCACCCACCTAATTCAAGAGAAAGTTTCTAAAGCAAAGTCCACCCTCTTGAATCAGTTGCTAAAGGAGCTTAAGAGAGGTGCATGTGGAAAGAAAGAAAGACGTGCTATCAACCAAGTAAACAAAATCTATTGTATGAACGTGATTGAGCATCTTCCACCTGGAGCTGACTTCAAATGGAATGACTGAATTGCCATGATTGCGTGTTTCAACGATGGATAACTAGAATCAAGCCGATCTAAGTCTTTGCAAAAGTGGGCTACCTGGAAGCATTCAGGACACTACCTGTGGTTGTTGGACAGAACCACAGACAATGGAACATCTCTCGAGCATGAAGGGTCAGACGTTCTAATGGAGGAAGTGGCCAGTTGTTCACGTCTGTGAGGGTGATCTAGTCACTACATGTGAACTTTGAAGTTTGACACGTGGGATTTGAGCTTTTATCCAGAAAAAATCATTGCCTTTGGCGCAAATGCGCTGACAGAGTCAAATCAATTACTGTATATGACTGCATGCCTTTGATGTACCTTGTCTTGTTTGAGTTTCCACACTTCATAAAAATATAGCTATGTCATTTATTGAGGCCAGGCTTGGGATCGTTCAATTGATTCAAATTGGGTTGCAGTATGGTGTGCAGAAAAAGGGGTTTGGTGTGTCGGTCTCTCTGCGAGATTTTTTAGAGCTGGTACTGCCTCGAGGCCAAATGCACTAATCTCACAGGACATCTTTCTCTCTCGTCTCTCTCTCTTCTCAGTGGTTGGTTTACTGGCTGATGAACTTCTTTGTAAACTTCAAAGAGTTCATGTTGTTAGTAGTAGCTAGGTCACCCAGCAACGACGAGGGGGAACAAACATGCGGTACTAATTGTTTAGAGCAACGAAAGCAAAATTGAAATCTGGCTGCTCCTCTATGTGAGGACTGCCTATTACCCCTCATGCAGATGGGGCAAAATATATGGTGCCGTAGAAGCCTCTCCAGCCACTTCAGCCCCAATGGTCATGGATGGATTGTACGTCATGATGGTAATTTGATCATGAAGTGGATGAATGGCAAAACTGCTGCAGACTTGTTTTAGAGTTCTTACCCTGCAAAATTGCCCAAGAGTGTGCAAGTTGCAGATGTATGGATGGCTAATGGGATGTGAAAAATGTATCGAATGTGAAACCATGAAAGGTGAGGTCAGTGCATTGGACAGTTCTGGTGAGTATGGGGCGAGAAGAGACAGACGATTTAATGGAGGCAAAATACAGAGGACTAGACTGGCAAATACTTGTAATGAGAACTTTGGGAATTGTGTGAATAGTTATGTATATGGTTGGTAAAATAAATGTTATTTATGGCCAACATTCCGCATATATCTCTAATGATGGAAATAACTACTTGAAACCACATTGTAGTACAAGAATGGATCCTCAAATATTCTATCTGCACATTAGGTGCTTGTTAAAAACTATGTATATAGACACATGGTAATTCCGAGTGTAATACATTAAAACTTTTAAAATTTTTTAAGTCCCCCCCCCCACAATTCAAAAAAGCCAAACCAAGTACAAATGCTAATTTGGCAACTTGTCGACCATTTGGGATATGCACATTAGATTGATTAAAATGGATAGCTATGAATCATTTTGGATTATTTAATCAAACATCTATTTTATAGGTTTGTGGGAGTTTTGTACCTAAAATATTCTTCTATGAGTCAGGATATGGCCGCCACTAGTAAGGGGCAATTCCAATGGCAGCAGCCAATTTGTTTTTGCAAATACATGCCTCAAGTTGTTCCCATTGAAGTCTTGCATACACCACATGATTAAATAAATAGTGTGGCAATAGGGTATGTAAACTTAAGTGTAGATATCAATGTGATACCTGCCAATGACTGTTAAAGTCAACTTGTGCTCAAAATTTACCGGAAATGGCGGCCATTTGGACTTGCTGCAAATTAGGTTTAATATTAAAATGCATGGATTTGAGTTCTGGCGTTTGTCCATTATCAAACACCTCGTGTTAGCATATTTTCACAAAAGACTTTTTACAGACAGGATATTGGCCGGAAATAATTATGATGAAATTCAAAGGCGGCCATTTTCTTTATGCAAATTAGCATGCTTATAGGTTGTCACCTTCGCAGTCTTGTATAAAGACATGGGGTATAGTTATAGTAGTACAAAGTTTTGTAAATTCGCAAATTTAAAGTGCTTGTTCTCCATATAATCCTTGAACATGAACTGTTAAAGTCAATTAGGCTCAAATTTATGAAAAGGGCGGCCATTTGGATTTTTTTATTGCAGATAGGTTTTATTAATTAAAATGTTGGGATTTGAGTCGGGTGGTGTCCATGTCAAACACCTTGTTAGAATTGTATCAACTCAAAAGAATTCCTTCTAAAGAAAAACTATGGCAAAACTAGTTATGGAGCAATTCAATGGCGGCCATCTGTTTATGCCAATTAGCAGGCTTAAGCTACTCATTGGAATGTCGTTCATGCAAAATATTATAAATGATGTTGTTGAGTAAGTTGATAACACACTCGCTTTGCCACTCTGATAGGGTACCGACCAAACCTATCTGCGCCTAAGGACCTAATATGCATGTCTAACAAGCGAGGGCACACTAAAAATACTCTAAAAACATACAGCAACAAAAAAACAATATAACATCTTGCGTATACACCAAAAATATTGAAGGTTTGTTTTTTTCAAAAAATAATTGTTCATTGTTTTTTGCTTTTATATATTTAAAATAACATTACAAGTTGGTAAGTCACCGTTGGCTTAGGGATACTACATAGGACTCACTCAGAAGGACAAGTTCGATTCCCGAAAAGGTAAGTGATAAATTTACTCCTAGTATATAACATGTGGCTAAACTCGTTGGGAAATATACTAACCAGATACTAAGGACAGCAAACAGATGGTATATAATTTCTCGTTCAAAATTATATAATCAGATTGTTATCAGGGACAAATGCAAGTTTTAGATTAAATTATATAAATCAAAATATATGAAATATAAATCTATAGATTAAAAAATGTAATCAAAAATTTAGATTTGTTCCTCCCATTTTAATTCTAAGAAATTGGAGGGTGTGTGATTCAAAACACATTGGCGAGCTGATACATTTTAACAAAATCGGAGGAAAAATCTCGGTCTCTTTACAGATAGAATTATGGTTCTTAAAAGAAGTTACAGCAATACATTTTGATGCTTATGGGAGATGGATGGGAGGATGGCTCTGATTGTAAGAACAAAAAACGAGCGCAATTTTCATTTGATAAAGCATCGAAGTTGTGCGCAGAAAATTCATATCTCAAGTTCAGTAAAAATTGATTAATATTAAAAAAAAAAATTCTTTTAAAAAAAACAATTTGCTGGAAGGACAATACGTTCTCAGGTTTGTAAAAGTATGATGTACGGATGTCCCCATTCCTTTGCCGAGGCGCGGACCCCTTTATATTCGTTCTCCAGATCATTTGCCCATGCAAAGTGGTGGAAAAAATGAATTTCAAAGTGGATCACAACTTAATCCCTTATAAAGCCCGGTTAATACGTGATATCTTAAACCACCATCAGACATAAGGATGTGGAACAACATTAACAACATACAGTTCTTAAATTTCGGGCAGGTGGATCGGGCGGGAAATTTCTGGTTCCGAAGTGCTCAGTAGGGTTTTATCCTGGTATTGGAATGCGGACTGAGACCAAATGTATTTTAATAATTGCCTTTGGCGTATAAATATATATAAGAGGTAATTTTCCATTTTGACCAAATTTTAAAAATACCCAAGTTTAACAGTTAAGCAGTCAGACGTGGTTACCCATGAGAACCACTGGTTTGGACACGTAAGAAGAACATATCTGTCGCCTTAATTGCAAATCCCACGTGCAATGTGCAAACAATTATGCAGGGGTTATTAAGTGTGGATATTTATATCCTTGGTTTTAAAAAGTTCGATTATACTCTAAAGTAAAAAGCGTTGAAGTTACTCTAAAAGAAATGAGCTGTCGGAGTAACCCATCTAATTTACGAATGAAAAAAATTCACTCGAAAATCACTCCAAACCGAGTGAATTTTTCACTCTAAATTGGGATGGGCGCGTAACACTCTTTCAGAGTGACTTCCACTCTGTTAAACATTTATAGAGAAGGCTATTCCTGTTCATTTGCAATCGTTCGATTTTAATGTGTAAGTTCATATTCTTGTAATATATATATCAAGTTAAATTATTATCATAATTCATTGTATATTTTAGGTGGGGTCATTCTCAAAGTCCATCAGACTTATAATGCGCCTCTCCTGCATGTGCATATCATGCCATTTCAACATTCTGCTATATTAGTTTCCCCTCCTTAAATATGTCAATATATTCCGCCAATAACAACTGTAAATACTTGTATCATTAGTAATGTATGGCTGAATGTAATGCTTAATAAAAACTAATTGAATTGATGATTAAACGGGAGGTACTTGACTCCAATTTTTAACATTTTGAATTGATTTTTAACTTGGCACCCCCAAATGTATTTATTTTGTTCTGGTGCGTTTTGGGGCTATTCTTGTACTCTTTGCGTTTACTCCATATACCAAAAATTCCCTTTTATATCTGGTAAATCGTGCAATGGATCAATTTTTGTATGATATGTTTATTTTATATCTCTTTGCTGTCTTTCTGTATTGTGATATGCGAGTGTAGCGATGGAATAAATATGAATGATCATGATATGTCTACTGTACTCTGGTTTATGTCAGCATTAATTGTTAATAATTTAGTGAGGTCCTTGTTATCGATGTTTTCATATATTTCACCCCAAATCACGATAGGTGCAACAAGAGATTCACATATACGAGGTAGTCTTTAAAAAAAATCGAAAACCCGGTTTGCACGATTTGTAAAAGCATTCCATCAAAAACAACCCCATCTGAGTGAAAAGTTGAGAATTTTTTTGGTACAATATATTCGAAATTTCTAATAAGTAACGGTTTTGATTTAGCAGAACTATTGGAATCCTCGTAATGTTTTCATTCACTTTTCGCATTGTAAAAAATGTTATCTGGACAACACCTAAGAGCAGCGACATTAATTTCAGCAGCATGGCAAAATGGTTCCAGTAAATGTGATATAAATATGCCACATGATTCAAATTTAGATTGACACTTAGACCATTACCAAAAGTGAATTTAGATATAGACGAGACCCATTGTTCACCTTCCGAACAGGTTCCAACTTCAGGCTCCATATTTGGTTAATATGTAGCTATGTTAAGACCAAATTGCATCTTTTTCTGTAATTCCTAGCACTACATCAATTTTTCTGCATTATTCGTTATCATGTCCATAAAGGCTTGAAATAAATTTCGTAGAATCGCAACATGTCATAATGGTAATCAGCATTATACTTTCTATGCGCTTTTGACATGGAACTGTAAATTACATCTTAATTGCGGACTTTGATCAATGAAACTTAATGTTTGGAATATGCTTTAAATTTGTTACTGTTTGAAGAGTTCTTCCCACATAGGGACTTAGGTTCAATTTATTAAAACGGGAAAAAAAAAAGGGATATGAATGCGTATACTGGTCGGCCCATTATTGACGGGGGTCCGACTGGCAATCAGGGATTTCCAAGGGCATCCATATTTCTGTAATTTCGAAAAGCTGAAACAGGGAATCGCTTTCCTACCTTGTATTGGGCTACAAAATATTATATCAAAAAGTGAAAAAAATTTTTTATATATTTGAATTGTTTTTTTAAAAAACATATAGACTGAATTACTACTTTGTCAATAGGAAAGTTTACAAAATCAATCTTCAGATTAATCCTTTCAGATTTCCATTCTTTTATGGAAAGGTTAAATCAGTGGAAAATCAGAGCTTTATTTTAGCAACCCCCGGTATATGAAATCTCCGTTGCCTAACCTTAAACATTGACCACATTTATACAGAATCGGGAATACTTAATATTTTAATTTGTGATAATGTAAGCGTTTGTAATAGTAGGTGTTAAAAGTTAGCTTTTTTATCTTGGGTATTTTGGTTATATCCACGTGCTTTTAGGCCTATTTTAATTTTATGTAAATAAAATAATAAAACGCGTAAAAAGGTCCTCTTTTGGGAATATTTTTAATAGGGTTAGTAATTGGCATACTCAGTTATTATACTAGTAATTAGTGGACAGAAGGTTACCACACGTAAATATTCAACATTTCAGAAGCCATCGAACTTAAAACAAAGGGTCGATTTGAAGACAAGTACTAAATTTTGATCCAGAGAGGATCTATTCAAAGTTTTGTGACAAGTAGCATGTCAACTGGTACTTCATATTAAAAATAAACGACTCCAATGGCAATGGTTGTATTTACATTTGGATTAGAATTGTACAAAGTTCTAGATGAGGGGTATGGTATGCATTTGTTTGGGACGTCACAATATATTTTCTATTTCTTAGACCAAGATAGGATCTAAATATTTAAAGAAAGAAGAGGCGCATAGTTTCGTATAAATGGACAAAATTCATGGATTTGCGGTTCCGGTTCACATGGTTCAGGACCCGTTTCGCTCTCTCTCTCTAAAAAATTATGAGTTATAAATATAGTAGCCCCATAATAATGAAACAAACTCAGCTCCAGGGAATCCAGTTCCGTCAAATTTGGACATTTTAGCGCGTTTATGTCATGTTGGGAATATTGATAGTTATTTACCAGTCGTTTTGCCAAATTATAAATTAGCTTTTACGCTAAATTGAAGATATTTTTTTTAAGATGAAACTATAAAATAAAGAAAACCAATGTTGTCAGTTCGAAATCAAGTCGCATTAATTCATCTGACCCTTATTGGACACTGTGCCTATTGGAAAGGAACGAGACAGTATAGGAATATATTGTCATATAGTTGGTGAACAATAATGTAATACACTTTAGAATAGTATATTATGGCGTCTGGTTTTACACTTTAAAAGCAACAGTGGCACACGCGGAAGCGTTCAGAAACAATAGGGGAAAAAACAAAAAATAACAAAATAATTTATATGGAAACAAATAACATTATTCTTTTATTGGTAAAATGCTCTCGCTTTTATTAGCTTTTATTGTTACTGCATACAATATGCAAACTCCAAAGACTACATTGTACCGGTACTCGATCACCAAATTGTACCGTGTGCGTTTCAACGGTTGCTAGTCCCTATTTTGAGGTGCTTACTTAGAAAGGCCCTGTGATTCAACGAGTGCATAAAAACGATAGATTATGACAGGCTGGAGACCAAAGGATAATCTAGCCAAAGTGGTATCGTAGTGTATCCGTTGTAACGGGTGTAAACACGACGAAACATCCCGGGATGCATGGGGATAATTAATGCGATGAAATCCCGGGGTTTAAAATGTATTTTCGTCTTTATTATTAATGCTCGTCAGTTTCTCCGAGACTTTATATAATAAGAGTGGTACATAACGTACATGTATAATTATATGGAGTAGTTGGAGATGGAAATTAATTGATTTGATCGAAGTAACAGTCTCAAAGCACTGGGAAAAGAAACGGAAAGAGAGGAGAAAAAAGAGAATGCAAAACGGCATAAAGAGGAAAGGAGAGAGAAAGTAAAGGAAAGAGGAGAGAAAGAAGGAAAGGAATGGGAAAGGGAGAGAAGAAAAAGAAAAAGTGAAAGAAAAAGAAGGTGGCACAAGAGAAGGGAAAAGAGAAATGAGCAAAGAAGGAGAGAAGAAAGAAGAAAAGAAGAGAAAGGAAAGGAAAGAGAAAGGAAGGAAAGGAAAAGAGAAGAAACGGAAAAAGAAAGAAAAGGGACGAGATGCCGATGGGCCGAGACGGCGATGGGCCGAGTCGCCATGGGCCGAGATAGGTAATGGGCAGATGAACCTTATTCCCGATTTTTAAATATATGAATTTCGCCCCAACTCGATTAGTAGTAAAGACATTCATGGAAAATAAACACCCAGCCAGTTACAGAGAACCACCGCGCTAATTGGACAAAGGACATCGAGTTAAGCAGCACAACTTTAACTACATCAGTACATGACTAGTACATTCACTACCTGTGCTAGTCTGTCGAATTCGGATGAATTGGCCATCTTCGTCCATGTTGTTTTCGTGGTGTTTGAATTAGACCATAACAAAAGACCCGTTTGTAACACAATCATTCACTCTTTTTGACCTATACTTTAGACAAACGGAATACGTTTTACTTATAAAGCAAAATGTAACAACCATGTAATTCTCCTGTAGTTATGAGTTATATAGCGATTAGAAACGTTCTTTCTTACCTGATTTCCGCCGTGGTATCCGCCATTTTCCGTATGCACGGAGATTGAGCTAATCCCGGTTTAATGGTTAATTGCATCGCTTAAGATTTTGGATATGCCATCTTATCATATAAAGATGACTTAAATATTCGAATAACAAAAAGGTATACATATGTAAAACAAAACATTGAAAGCATTTCCTTATTTTACGTTTAAGAGAATTTAATTTGTAGTTAACATGTTAATCCAGGTTTATGTAGTATTGTAAACTGGTTAGAAAGAGGTGAATTTCAAAGGTCAAACACGTGGAAAAAGTAAACACAGAAAGTTGAGAAATGCGCGCCGTTCTGAACAAAACAACAGATCAGCTGTTATAATGGACAAGCAGTTTTTACATCGCTGGGATTCGAATTATTGGTAAACATGGAATGTATAAAAATATGGGAAACAGTGACCGATTTTATAGTGGACGCAGGACACTGGGCACTCTAGTCCTTACTTTATTGCATCCACTTCCAATAAAATTCCAGAATCCGTTTCTGATTTATTTTTGCTATTTTTGTTGGAAAATGATCTAATAGTTACAAATAATATAAACTACAAAACAAATGAATATGCATGTGCATTGATCTTTCAGGTAGTAATATTGGGCAACATAACGTTACCACAAGCTTCCCCATGACAAATTTGAATAAATTTGTTATTTTACAGATTTATGGCAATTCATCAGGGTGTATTTTGTGACCAAAATGGAGCCTGCCAGTACTAACACTTTACAGTGTGAGTCAAAAAAAACCCTACATTCCAGAATAAAAAATAATTAAATATTTAAAAAAAGAAAAAACCTAAAAAATTAAAAATATTTGAAATTTTGGCAGGAATAGCTTCAAAGTGAAGGATAGTCTGTAGAATTCTCATCAATAATTGGACAAAAGGGGAAGAAAACGGCAGGTTCCAAGAGCGCTCCCCATTACTCCGTGTTGTAGTAATTGTCCGAACGGACGTATGACTAAAATTTCGCGATTCTGTCTTACTTAGGTTGATTCTGGTCCTTATCATTTGCAGGGTATGTTCGGATCCCTGGACTTGGTATCTACATGCAAAAATCTGATTTTTTGATGATTTTTTCGAGCATTTCCTGGATTTATAGGCAAATCACTGATAGGTCTTTAAGAATTGTTTTTGCTCAAATGTTTGTTATGGTTAATAAAGAAGGATAAACCATGCTTTCACGAAAACGTTATTTGGTGTTATTTGGACTATAGAGGAATAAGTTCACGCCTATTTTGCTTAGAGACTTAAAAATCCGGTTTGGCACGTTTGAGCCAAACAAGATACCAATCGCTTACATAGAGTAACATGGTCTTCAGCTGGTTTGAGTACAAACATTTAACACCAAATTATTGTTAAACAGTAGAAGGTGGGAGAGTATTGAAGATTTAAAAATAATCCCCGAGATTACAAAGAAAATGCTAAGTAACAAAATGTTCAATTCCCAAATAAGAAATTCAGATAGCTGGTGTACGACCAAAGTTTTTACCTTTGTTCATCAAGATTCATGGTTTTAACCTGCAACGAACCTTGGTAGCAAAGTGAAACCATAGAAAGTTTTGTATTCTGTTTTTTAAAAACATGAGTGGATATTGAATTTAAGTTTTCATTCCGATTTATTTACAGAAAACTTCAAGCGTATCTGTATTTGTGCAAATCCTTAGAGATGTAAAACAAAATCTCTGAGCAGTTTTCAATTATTGTTCTGAACTAGATCAATTGAAATGGAGTGATTTTCACTAACTGACTCTTTATGATGAACGATGGTAATTTAATTTTTTGAAGATCTTTTACTTATAAATTATGTTACACAATATACCATTTTATTCAAACTGATATGTTTTTGTCGAGAAAATCGATACATCTGAAATTGCAGGTGAATTGTCTTTGCTTAATGAGTAATGGTCTACGCGGTGTCAGTCTCTCCGCATTCCTATGGGTAAAATCGGCCAACTGGATTTTAGGTCTCTCCCTCCCCGCAAAATTGACATAGTTTACTTCTTCTGAACCCAAGTCCGAAAGACGCCAAATAAAAATCTTCCGTAGCCTGTTTATCTCTGTTAAACAACAAAAGCAACATTGAAGCAAAAGTAACTGTTTTAAAACTTTTGAAGAAAAAATCTTTCCTGAACGTAGGGTTTTTATTGACTCGCCCTGTAGATTACTTAATTGACACTGGAAATCATTGCATGGCTCTGATCAAGGCCAAATGCAGGTTTATTTACTAGGGGTGCAGGATTTTACTTACTAGGGCGTGGACTTTGAAAGTGGACCTATTTTTTTTTTGTAAAAGGTGGAGTTATTAACCCATGAATAATGTCCTTTTTTGGAATTTGGAAGAGTTCCATATGTCCCCCTCCCTATGATTTTGCAAGCTTGATGGAATAACCACAGGGTTTAAGTTGCAGCTTCCAGAGGGAGGGGGACATTATTGAACATCTCACACAAAAATTGGACTTTCTTGACACAATATGTCCTATAAATTTTGGACCTTTATACTTTTGAAACAATATAAATCATACAAATATGGTTTGGAACTCTCTTTGTGCATATCTTATGTGATGATAGTTCAAGGAATATGCAATGTGTTGATCTTGTTTTTAGGGGTAGTCCCACAGCTGGCCTTAATTGGCCTGTCACTGTTACTTCCTCCTCCACAAATTGCCTCGTTTTTGTATGTGAATGGCCTTCAATTTGTACTTTGTGTGTGTTGTAGGTTTTGGAAATAGAGCAGATATAATATGGCTGTGTTTCCAACTTCAAGATGGGCTAGTTTGTGTTCGCATATAGTGTTCATCATTTGTTTAAAATGCTGGATATTGTTGAAAGCTCCAGCTCTCTTCAGGAACCCACAGCCCTACAACGGTGTAACATTAAAAAGGTATTGCGCGATTTGCTATCCGAACAAATCGAAAAAAATCACTCAAAAAAATTTCATATTTTTGTTACTATCATGGATGCAAACATCACCTTCAAGGGGGTGCTTGAAATCCATGTATTAAAGACAATGCAGTACTTTTTTTATCTGATTCTTTAATTCTATACGTGCGTATTAAAAATGAGGACTTAAAAACAAAAAAAAGCCTTTCGTCTTGGTGAAAATCCCAGATTTTAAAGGTGGCAACGAGAGATTTTGAGGGACCAATATGTTTTACTAATATTAATTTTATATAACTAGGCCTCAATAGATCGCTTACTTATTTGGCTATAGAATTGTCTTAAAAGAGAGAAAAGAGGTGATTTTGACTTGCTTGTATTTCAATATCAAAAGATAGTCTGAATTTCGTATTTGCTCTCCTATAACGAAATTAGAAATTTCACAATTTTTTGTACCAACGAACATTTCTCAGCTTATCCTTTCGATGGGGATATTTTTTGATGGAAAATATATCCATCGGGCAAAATCAGAATTTTTCCCATTTTTTAGGTGACACCCTGTTATTTGAATCTCATCTCTTCGTTGCACCTTTAAGCGTGATATTGTGCACCATAATCATTACAGTTTGACCCTCAACACAAGCACCATCAGCTGCTTATGTAGATTTTGAGACGTCAGCGCTGTATGTCTATTTTCGGGGACAGTAGTACAAATTTCCCCTTCCCCTTCCTCCTCAAATACTACTAACTTCAGTTTTTTTTCACTATTTGGTGGTTTGGTTCTACATTAAAGCAGTTTCAGCAGAAATTGTACATAGCTTACTCCCTGATTTATAAGTTAAAACAAATGCATTTCCACATTTTTCGATTCTCTCGCAATATCGCTGCTAATCATCCCTTTAACTAACTTGAAGCTTACTAATCAAGGATTCCAGAAATTCAGTTGGGACCAATATAACATATCCCTATGGAGTTACACAACCACTAATGTTAAAAATATGATGAAAAAGATGTTATTTTAACCACACCTGAATTCTGAATTCAAAGATGAGGCAAATGCCTTTAGTAATTGCAGATTCGGTTATCCTCTAAGGCGAACGAAAAAAAGAAAACCTGTTTGTACGGGCGAGCGGGCCTTTCGAAGTAAGTGAAGGCGAGAGGACCCCATCACCCCAGATGCCCCATTTCCCCCCTCCCCGGTCGGGCAAATTTTTTCTTTTTTTTATTTTTTTCCTTACTGGAGCTCCAAAAATTGGCATAAAATAGCCCCAAAATCTGAAAATCAGAGAAAAAATGAAAAATTTTTACAAACAAATTTTCTATAAAAAAAATGCCAAAATTGATAAAATTGGGCAAAAAAAAAAAGGTTTTTGTGATGGGGGCGATTGTTTTGGGGTGGTGATTTTTTGTGGTTTGATTGTTGTTGATTTTTTTGTTTTGTTGTTTTTTGTTTTTGATGGGGTGGATGTTGATTTTACTTGTCTGATTTTTTGGAAAAACTCTAAAACAAAAAAAAAAAAAATCTCCAAACTGAAAAATCAGGGGCGGTCGGGACCTGTTAAAACAGGGTTTTTATTTTCTTCGCCTAAAGTACAAGCTTCCATAGATATATAACTTTCTAGGTACATGCTGCAGCAAACAATGTTTTGCGCAAGGTTTCTAAAATGCCATTAACGTTTCGGGTTAAGGCATCGGTTCTGCCATAATGCAAATGTGAGCCTAAAACACATATTAAACACCTGATAATAAAGTTTCTGATTTAAAGTATTGTGGGTGTAAGATAATTTTTATAATCTCTTAAAGATTCAATTTTCCTGAAATGCTGCTCCGATCCTCCTGCTTCCTGCTCCTGCTCATCCTCCATTTCTAATTTTTTGGAATTAAAAATAGCCAAGAGAATTAGTTCGAACCCTGGAAATATCTATACAACGACTTTTTCACAGGATGGTCCATGAAATATTAGTAGACTAACATACTAAAGTCCCCAAAAATCCCCCCTGGAGCTCTCTCCAAAGTCCAAGAATGTCGTCTCAAATGGCCGACATTTTCTTCCTGATTTTTTATCCATAAACTTTCCAACCAAACAAGTTGGAAATACAAACAAATGTCGATGACCGCGTTCAAGTTTTGACTTACGTTTAGCGGACACCGGCGTGAAAAAATATTTAGGGGTGAAAACAGTCAAAATTCTGATTACTTAAATGTTCATGGGAAATGTCATATATTTTTTTTCAGATTTTGCACTTCAACCCCATATTTTTCACTGTTTGAGAAAAATATTCATTTTTAGGCCAAGTGTAGCCAAAATTGGCCATTTTTGGTGACAAAAGTTTTGGCTTGCTAAGTGCCTCCTGGGAAATGTATGAACATGAAACAAGTAGGAGAAAAAAGAGTAACGAGTAGGAAAAAAACGACCTAGTCGTGACTAATTCGTGTGCTAATCATGTGACCGGGGTACAGTTGTAATATTCAAATCATTTCAATGGATCGATTATGTCTTTATTTTGTAAAAGGGTTAGAAAGTCGGACAGTCAGGGTGACAATTGATTTGGGAAAAAAATTTGCAATTTTCGCCACTTTGTGATTGAAAAAAGCCATAACTCCTCAATGTATGAGCTAGGGTGTGCGTCTTGTGTTTTTGTCAGGATGTCAATAGCTAAATAGTGATATAAAACTTGCAGTTGAATGTTACTGAAAAAAAAATAAAAGTAGTAATATGTTACCCATACCCTAACAATTTGGAGGGCGTGAAAAAATAAAGGCCTTCGCAAAAAAAATAAGCGTCCTTCAAAAACTGGACTATTCGGGCAAACAAATATAACTTGCTATAGCCAAGACCTCATTCTAGAGCAAGTTATATTTGTTAGCCCTGAGAGTCCCAGTTTGGAGGACTTATTTTTTTTTGAGGGCCGATTTTTTGCGTCAAATTTGAGGGACTTCGGCAGAAAAATGCCGGTACAGTGCTATGGGAAAAATTTCAAGTTAATAATTGCTGCACTTTTTATTTCAGATTCAGTTTCTACACAAAATTTCACCCTAGAAAATGGTATTTTAAGTAGGATATCATTTCCCTTAAGTTTCCACCATTCTATCCACCAAACGTAAGTGAAAGCTGAACGCTGGTCATAATTATGTTGTAAGGCACAGAGAATTAATAAAGATTATTTGTAGCTTAAAACTCAACACACATTATCCCTAAATAGGATGGCGACCAAATGGGCCGTCATTTTCTAATTGTATTCATACTTGATAAGTCGGCAAGTTAGAAGCACAGATGAAGTGTATAACAATATGTTTTTAAAGGCACAGAGAATCTATAATAGAAGCATTATTAGGGTGTCCAAAACTAATAAGTAGCCACAACCAATATGGCTTTAAAAACTTGTTCAGCTTCTTATAGTTATGAAAATGATCAAAAATAGAAGAGTTAGGTACATAGTTTTCAACCGTCATAGGGTGCAGATCTCAACACTAATGTCATTTATATTGGCACAATCTCTTCTCATTGACATATATAATGTCGGTGCAGTGATGTTGCAATTTTGACCATAGCATTTACTGTACATTGAGGTGTATTCAGTGTATTCAAGTGGAATTCACAAAGAATCCAAGATGTTTCTTGCAAAATGCTACAATCATCAGGTTTTTAAGTCCAAAATCTCAGTGGAATGTCCTCTTTAACCAGCTAATAGTTCATCGACCAGGTTTATAAAGCTTTAATTCCACCTGGAGACTTGAAGACCTCACAGTCATGTATGATGTGGCTAATGGTTTGTAACTCTCCACAATCGCAGTTGAAGGAAGTTTACTTGTACGCAATGCCATTTCTGAGTCTGTTGAGGTTGACCCATGCTTACATACAAGTCGCAATATCAGCAGTCGTTGGGCTTGCTGAATGGGCTGTCAACAAAATGCTTTTGGTCAAGGGGGGGTAGAGGATGACCATTGCTCAAGACCATCTGGCAATTGTCCGGGATGATCGATGGGATATGCGAATGCAGTGTCATTGATTGGGGAGCAAAGTGAGGTGGGGATGGTGGGGGATTGGCTACCAGGTTCATCACAATTCTTGGGGAGCTTCTTGATCATCTGAACGTTCCTCCTAAAGTTTAGAGAGCTATCCGACAGAATTGAAGATATTTCTACCTTGTCTACAGTTGTCGCCAAAGGGCACTAACAAGTCTCAATGCATCATTCAAAACGACCATCAATCGATTCGTGGGTGACTCTATATTGTGTAAGTTTATTCAGTAGTTGAGTATTCCAAAACAACAGTTGATTGTAGCATGTAAAGTGTCGAAAGATGCACCCCATCCAGTTCTGCAAGCCTTCTGAGGAGGTTGCCACGAGACTGCGTCTTGGCGCAACTGCCTTGGTGGTAGATTGGAAGTAAGGGTTGTGTCCCCTTGATGGACAGCAAGGTACTTGGTGTTGGTTCGTATGACAGGTCATCTCCATCTAGAGTGATGTAGATCTCTTTTTCGCATTGTGATGTGCGAGGTGAAAAACAGAGCTGACGGTCTTGAGTTTGCTGAGTTTCAATGTCATCGGGGATGAATGGCCTTACAGTGCTTAGGTCTTTCTGCAACACAGTTATAAGGCCTCAGAAGAATCAGCAGCTATTACAAGTGCCGTAACATCTGCGTAGGAATACTGTGAACAATCTCTCTTTGCCATTTCTGAGATGAAATGGTTGAAAGGACTGGATGCCAGGACAGAACCGTGTGGAACAGCTTCCAAAGTTTGCGCTTTTTACTGCACTACTATTTGGTGTCTCCAGGACGAAAGGTCTTGGATGAGCAGCATTATGAAGCTTGACAAGCTTGACGTCAGGGACGGATTTGAAGTAGTGAGGTAGAGCCCTCGATGCCAGACTGTATCACACGCCGCAGTTAGAACAATCTATGAAGACCTAAGTATACCAAGGCCGGTCACGTATGTAAACTAAAATTTTCAATGTTTCTCGATGGCAGCTTAATTTCATGATATGTTGAAGTTTGATAGGATTCGTGGACATAGGCCTATGTAAATATCTGTAGTAGATAACAGTAGTCGCCCGATACCCAAAGTGACAAAGTTAGTGCCCGGACCGATGCAATAAACTACAGCTGTCTGACTCTGCTATAGCTAGAGTTGTTGATACTAACGAGTCTGTATCTGTTTCTGTCGGCTTACGGAGATGAGGAGTTTAAAGGTGATTGTTCCGATTGTTGTCTATCGTGTTCCCTACTTATAATTATGATAGCCTGGCACTGGTACACCACTGACCATCAAGTACCAGGAAGAAACAGCTTTGATGTTAGATGCGAATGGAAAAATATCTGATATCAAAATTATATACTACTTACGGGTAAATCAGGGGGCGTCCAAAGAATGTCTGGCTTAAGGTTTAACTGTTTGACACACCCCTCAGCTCTGGTGAGTGGCATTCTGGTACGTTAAAAAGCTTAAGGCACTTAAACGTTCTCTTAATGGGATCTTGTCTATTGCAACCTATAGGTGTGGTACTCCATCCTTTCTAGATGACAAAGAGGGATGCTCAAAGTAAGGAATGTGAGCCAAAGGGTAAAAAAGAGAAGAGGCACAGCCTGGAAGGCACTATTCCTTTATTCGGGCATTATATGTGGCCAAGGTAAGACATCAGGAAGGTGACATTAGCCTAGATGGACTACTTTAGATGGTGGGGGCCGGCCTATCTACGCTGTATTTTTCGTGACACGTCAAGGGGGGGGAAGACAAATCAAGTGTTGAAATTAATTAAAAATTACTAAATCTCAATTAAAAGTGCTCCGGTCTCTTGAAAATGAATAAAATGTCACCTCATTTTCTTTTTCCCAATATCATGACAAAGGATACCTATTTGATACCGAATAGAGATTTTTTAGTTAAGCTTGGCCTAGAAACACCCATTATTCGGCAGTTTTTTCATTTATTACGGTGTTAATATGACAGGCATGTGTTCATATTCCAAATTCTAATGTCAAATGAAGCATAGTTAAAGGTATTGCACATTTCATTCATGTGATCATTATAATAAGTATATTGTCACTGCCAATGGCAATGCTGACCAAAAGTGCAGTGGGACAAGCTGGCTAGAAGCTGGGGATTTGCCACCAGATATAAATAGGATGAAAAACCCTTAGGAGTTGGCTTTCTCAATATTTTTTAGAGTCCCTGTACATTTAAATCCTTATATTAGACTCTTATTTGTATTCAAATGATTGGTTGAAGTTAGGATAAAAGATAAACAAAAATGGTGGTTTTTTTTTGGAAAATGCTTTTATTAGAGTCTTTATGCCTTAAAACATATGTTTAGACAAGAATTGGTATTTCTAATTTGCATATGAAGTTATGATCAATTAGAAAATGGCGCGCAATTTGGAAGCATCGTGATTTGGGTACTTGTAAGTTTTGAACTCTCAAATGAATTCATTGTATCCTTGTGCCTTAAAACATATGTTTGGACACTTATTTGTATTTCCAACTTGTATGGTTGCAAAGATACGATAAAACTGGAAAATGGTGGCTTTTGACCGCCATCTTGATTGGGACTTGTAAGTTTTGGAACTCTCAAAATAATGACTTCTTGCATTCCTTGTGCGTAAAACATATGTTGGACACTATTGTATGTCCAATTGTCTGGTTGCAAAGATACGATTTTTAAAATTGGAAAATGGCGGCCATTTTGACCGCAATCTTGAATTTTGGAGAGCGCTCCAGGAGGTTTTCGGGGACTTTTAATACGTTATTCTACTCCTATTCCTGGACCTACCTGGAAGCTATTCAAGGTTTAACTTATGATCTAATGCTCTTGGACTAAAAGCAATTAGTGGAATATGATTAATATTGTTTAAGAAACCTGTTGCCCTCCAATGCATGCTTTAAACAAATGAGTGGACTTGAATGTGTATTTAAAAAATCGCTTTCGTGATACAAAAATATTGCACATTGTGACAGTCAAATATTTACGGCCCAGTTCAAACAATCAAAATCACAGCACGAAATGGAATGTACTCCTCCGTATACCCCCTCCCAAACCCCCCCCCCCCAAGGACATGACCCAATCATTGCAAATAGCCTCATCCCCAGACCCCCAATTTCACCGGAAGAGGTCCAAATTTTGGTGTCAGAAGAAAACATACTATTTTTCATTTACCATGTGAAATCTAGTGATGGAAAGTTATTGGTTTGGATGTTATGAGCAAAAAGTGTCCTTTGTCCAACAATATCAACGTTACACAGTGTTATATAGCTCCATTTTCTGATTAAACTTTAAAAATTATTATTTTCTCAATTTATTTTGAGAAATATTTCTCATGAGGAAAAATACTTTGGTTACTATAAAAGAGAGAAAGGGGAATACCCCTAGTTTGTTTTGCTGAGTGCACCTGTTTAGATTGCAAAATAGGGGAAGGGGGAATTCCCCAAAGAATGCTAAAATTAGAAACTGGTTTATGTTTTGAGGTCAAAACATTGCAGACCTAGGGAATTCCCCCCACAGAATTATATATATGAAGTGATGTAATTCGGGTTTGTGGGGTTGATGAATTACAATTGGTCAGCTAGTGTAGTAGTAAGGTTATTAAGGTTATGTTTATGCATGAGAATGATGTAATGTTATTGTTTTGAAAGGGGCATCTTCTGTGAGTAGTTAAATACTAACACTAGAAGGACTCTCTGCCAGCAGCTGAATCAGGAGATGAACTAGAGCTATGGAGCTATACAAAATCACGTTTTTAGTGCTTATATCAAACAGTTGAAATATGGCGTGAAAAACTTTCACAGATGGCAGTATGAGGGTCAAGATTGTTTGATCAAGAGGATTTTAAGGAAAATAGGGTCATGTCCCTTTAAAGCCACTATCAGTGATTTTTTTCAAAAAGGAAACAAACAGCGCCCCTATTTTTTCATCAAAGTGCATTTTTTGCAATGTTGTGTTGGAAATTGTTTGTAGTAAAGACCCCTGTAAGTGGAAGCTAACACACTGTATTTTGTCAAGAAATGGTGATTTTTATGTTTTACGTTTACTAATAAAGTGTCGGGGGATCCAACTTTTTTTTGGCTGTAGAAAGAGTAGTAAATGGCGTCTCAGGACTGCTTTAAAAATGCTTAATGTCGGTTTTTCACAATGAAAAAAATTAATGGTGTTGATAATGGTAAAGGTCACCCTGGGGTAAATTGCTCCGATGTGTTGAAAGTGGGTGGTGCAAATGAGTCCTGTGTTAGCAACTGAATGAAAAAGAAAAATGCATTAATTGATCTTTTGATATCACCATTGCGGACATCAGGGAAAGTTCTGGTGACCCCATCGACATGTACACCCTTGAGACATGTTGCTAGTTAATTAGTCAAACCAAGTCACACACTGTAAAAATAATACATTTTTGGTCCTGTGAGCCAATACAAAAAAATATCAACAGTTAACAAAATCTGGCCATTTGGTAAATTTACCCCAGGATGACCTTGAACATTATGGGGCTATAGCGCTTTTAACTAAGGTCGAAAACCTAGGAAATCTATAACTCTCCTCCTCATAATCCTTATAAGGAGACTAACATGGTACTGTACATTAAAAATAATTTGCGTGATTTAAATTTTTCCCTGTAGTAACATTTCCCCCTTGAGGAAGGGGACAGCAGTCCGAAAAATGTGAACCCCATCTTTTCTGACTGTTGGTCCCTAATGAATTGAAAAAACCAGCAAGAAAATCAACTTTAGCCACAAAATCTAAGGGACGTTTCATTGACATGCCAACCCACACTATAATTGAAGATTGAAATTGGGATTCATATCTTTGAACCAATGCTGTTTTCTTTCTTTTCTGTCAATTTTGTAGTTGAAAATCGAGGGTGTTTTGAAATCAACCCCATGATGCATTGCAAATGAGTGAGCCTATTACCGTACTTGTACTATATTTATACACAAGTCGTTGTCTTAGGGATAAAAATGTTCAACAAGAAGGTTTAAGAACCACAAGACAATTTCGTAATCATGCAAAAAACAATTCCCTAAATACTAATGCCTTAGTAGTCTAAAATGAGGTTACAGTCAGGTTTATTAGTGTTGTAAGAGAGGATGGGGTGTCAGAGGGACCGTTCCTTTTCCTTTTCAGCCTTGGATGCTGCTTCGTCTTACTTGTTTGCCTCCTCCTCTCCGTCCTTCTCACCCATTTTTGCCTCGACTTTCCTCTTGTGCCATCTTCACCTTTTCTCCATTTCGTTTTTACAAACCCTGCTAGTGCTATTCTCATTATCACCACTTTTCTCGCTTCCCCAACTCCTTCTCCCTCCTTCCTCTTTCACCATCATACCTACTCTCCCCTCTTTAAAGTCTATCCGTTCTATACCTCTCTTCCTTCCCACTTAATCCCCAGTTTCAAAGTGTACGCCCAGCTGCTTTTTCTCTTTACATACTACTTCCGAATTCTCTAGCGCCCAACCTTCCCGCGTCATAACATGCCCACCCTCCCCTCTACACCTTCTCTTTTCTTTCATCTCCACCCTTTTTTTCTCCCCCCCGTGCACCGATTCTCGGTCTCACCTCATCTTTGCGTCCCACATTGTACCTATATTTCTTTCGTTCATCTCTCGTTCCTCTGCCTGCTTCCATTCCTCTTTTACTCGCATATCCGCGCTCCTATCCGATATGAGGACATAGCGACAGACAGATGGTGGTATATTACCTGGATTTATTATTATGGACCCATTTGTCGTCGAGGGAAAGCCGTCGTTCCTTGCTTGAACTGCTGGACAAGATAAGATTACTTAGGGACTGAGAAGATTCCCTTGGAATTATTACGTGAGTTTTGTATGAACTAGTGCGCTGTCATTTTGGAGTTAATCGTGAGAGGACAATCTCATGTTGAACTGCAATGCCTCTTGTGAACATTAAGTATAAGTTTAAATGGGTGTAATTGTGAATTTTGATTATGTAATGTTTTGGACATACCAATTCTTGAACCAATCAGTAAAAGATCATAAAACTGTTTATTATATATAATTCAGATCACTTATGATAAAAATTCTACACAAGGCTCATTTATTTGTGTTTGAAGGTATTTCTGACCCTTAGACGTCTAAAGAGACGTCCATAATACAGTACTCTAAGGGGCTTACAAAATCCCGTTTTTAGTGCTGAATATCAAAACAGATTGAAATATTGGCGTGAAACTCTACAGATGGCATATGTGGGTCAAGCTTGTTGATCAAGAGGAGAGAAGATTTAAGGAAATAGGGTCATGTCCCTTTAAAGCCACTATCAGTGATTTTTTTCAAAACGTAAAACAACAGCGCCCCCTATTTTTCATCAAAGTGCATTTTTGCACTGTTGTGTTGGAAATTGTTGTAGTAAAGACCCCTGTGGCTAAGCATAACACGCTGTATTTGTCAAGAAATGGTGATTTTTATGTTTTTACGGTTTACTAATAAATGTCGGGATCCAACTTTTTTTTGGCTGTAGAAGAGTAGTAAATGGCGTCTTCAGGACTGCTTTAAAATGCTTAAATGTCTGTTTTTCACAATGAAATAATGTGTTTGATAATGGTTCAAGGTCACCCTGGGGGTAAATGCTCCGATGTTGTTGAAAGTGGTGTCAAATGATTCCTTGTGTCATACTGAAACAGAAAATGCATTTTAATTGGGTCGTTTGATGATCACCATGCGACATCCAGGGAAAGTCTGGTGACCCCATAGACCATGTACACCCTTGCGACATGTTGCTATGTAATTAGTCAACCAAATGTCACACACTGTAAAATAATACATTTTTGGATCCTGTGAGACAATACAAAAAACTTATCAACATTTTCCATAATCAAAATCTTAGCATTGGGTAATTTTTACCCCAGGATGACCTTGAACCATTATGGGGCTATAGCGCTTTAACTAAAGGTCGGAACCTAGGCAAATCTATACTTTTTCTAATCCTTATAAGGAGACGAACATGTTAATGTACATTAAAACATAATTTGACTTGATTTTAAATTTTTCCCTGTAGTAACATTTCCCCCCTTGAGGAAGGGGACAGCAGTCCGAAAATTTGCACCCCATCATTTTCTGACGTCTGGTCCCTAATGAATGAAAAACAGCAAGAAAATCAACTTTAGCACCAAAATCCTACGGGAACTGTTTCATTGACTTACCAACCCACACTATAATTGAAGATTGAAATTGGGATTCATATCTTTGACCACTGCTGTTTTCTTTCTTTTCTGTCAATTTTGTAGTTGGAAAATCAGAGGGTGTTTTGAATCAACCCCATGATGCATAGCAATGAGCCTATACCGTACTGTACTAAACACAAGTCAGTACTTAGGGATAAAAATTGTTCCAAAAAAGTTTTAAGAACCACAAGACATTTCATAATCATGCAAACAATTCCCTAAATACTAATGCTTCGTAGGCTAAAATGAGTGTTAAAGTCAGGGTTATTATGTGTTAAGATTAGGATTTTTATGTGATCACATGACCCTATTGAGTTGACATTTCCCAAAACTGGTGCATTGTGGGATTGACTCAATACACCCTCTGTTGGAAAATATACCTTATCCTTCACTTTTAAGCTATTCCTGCAAATTTCAAATATTTTCACTCTTTCGGGTGGATCACTGAAAGTGACTAACTTGTAAGTGTGCTTTGTGAATACTGGCCCAGGTTCATATCTGCATGCTTTGGTGCATTTAGGTCTCTTTGGGTCACGTAGGCATAGACGTAAATCCTGGGGGGATATATCCCCCCCAATATTTTGATGAGGGGGGATGGTCAATACGATCATCCCCCCAATGTTGATGGCCATTCATGTGTTTTTGACCCAAAATAACCTCATATTTTACCATAATAGTTAAAAAATGGTAAATTTCCGCGCGCTTCGCGCGCATTTTTTCCAATTACAATTGCATTTAACGATTTCAGCTTCTAAATGGCAAATTTTTAGCGCGCTTCGCGTGCACATGTGCTAATAATAGATCTTTTTTTAGCAAACCCCGTTTCATTCTTAAATTTTTCTCAACCCCATCCCCCCCAATGTCAAAAAGAAATTTACGCCACTGCACGTAGGGTGATTTCCATCTTATAGTCACTTATAAATTTACTTATAGCATTTTTAATCAGAAATGTGGGACTCATATGTCTTTTTTGTTTTGTTTGTTTGTACAACAGGAGAATTTGATGGCATCAAGAATACTCAGGTGGTCAAAGGGATGTTTCCCCCTTAAACATGCGACTCACCAGAAACACCCTCAAATGTTATCAAAGGCCAATATATCAACCACCCTGTGCAACAACATGGCAAATGATGGGAAGGAAGCTATCGCATCCAAATTACCATGGCAACGATCATCCTATAAATATTTCCTGCCCATTCAGACTCGGTGGTCTGATAATGACCAATATGGGCATGTTAACAATATCATGTACTACTCCTATTTTGATTCCATTATCAACCACTACCTCATCCACAACTGTGGATTGGACACCAATGTGCGCACTTCAAAAATCGTTGGTTACATGGTGGACACTCGCTGCACATTCAGAGAGCCAATCAGCTTCCCCGAAATTGCTCTGGCAGGATTGGTAGTATCAAATATTGGACGGTCAAGCGTTCAGTACTCCGTGGCAATATTTGCAGAGAAATCTGACCACGGGACAGTGCTGTCAGCCAATCCACAAGAATTGACTCTTAAAGGCAGTATGGACCAAGCCATAGACTTCCCTACTCACCAAGATCAGCTTGGGCATTGGGACATGTACTCATGTTTTTGTCGACACTTCCACAACTAGGAACCAATCAAATTACCTATGTAATGAAGGTAGCTTTGGAAAAGATACAAGTGGATAGCACCCAAATAGAGTAATTATGAAAAGAGATTAGGCAGATGTTAGTGAGCCGGTCCTTGATCAGACTATACGTGATTTGTTGCGCTGACAGTGGTGGATCCAGGATTTCTCATAGAGGGGGCGCCAAATTTTGTTGGTGTTTGATTCGAGAGCGGGGAGGAACATACTTGGGACCACGGGTGCCTACAAAAGCTAGATTCTACAAACCCGGCACCCGGCGCCCTGCACCGTAATTCTTAGAAATCTACAGGGCGCCCTGCGCGTAAAAAGGCATTTTTATAGTATTTACAGGGCGCCCGTCGCTCTATGTCAAGAAACGCCCGGCAGCCTGTTCCTCTGCAAAAAATAGATGGGGTACGCTCCGGGTGTGCCCCCCCTAAATCCGCCCTGGCTGATATAGAGCTGGGGAAAAGTTTTTTGTCTTCCATTTGGTGAATTTTAATCTATCCAGACTTAACTTCCTCAAAGAAAGCGTCAAAGGAACAAGGTCCAATTACAAAACTTAATTTTGTTTCCTGTGCTTATCTGAATTGAACTTGGTAACAGTTTTAATGTAAATCTATTTATAACTAATTCACTTTCACATAAAAATCATGTGCTTAGGAACTAAACGCCTTCAAATTAGTAAATATTTTTTCACATCTTCACTGTATTAAGGCCTATACTAAGCAACTATCATGTAGTTATTCTGGTCCGTCTACACTGTTCCTAAATTTACACACTGACAAAGTAATCCCCCAAATTATTAGAGTACAGAAGTTTAATTTATGCAACGGTAATTACAAGTGTGTGGTTTTGCGTTTTTTGTGTTTAGGCCAAGATTTTAATTTTCAATATTTATCCACATGCTTCACCTATTAAGAACGACATTGGCCCATCTATGAGTGGGTATTGGCTATTGTATTAGTCGTATAATAGGTAACATATCTAAAGTAATGATGAGGGCCCCATATCCCCTGTGTGGACATCGAAAAAAACACTGTTACCAATTCAGGATTTCAATAGCACACCTGCTTTATACAGGTAGTATTCGCATTTTAACATGCGTTACTTTTACCAGTGACCCGCTATGTTTGGACCACTGCACATTGTATTGACCTAGAGCACACATTATTAATAACGCACAGACTTGGAGTGCTGCAAATTTGAATAGCTGTGCGCCCCTCAACCACGCTCTCACCCATAGAATACAGGTTGTTCCCTATATCATGCAGTGCGAATCGAGTATAGTTAGGTGAGAGATACCTATGGGTGAGGTACCAACAAAAGTGCATTTTGCAGAATACAATAGATAAAGTAAATTTGTATGAGGAAACATTAATTTTGGTTCTTACAGTTGAGGCACATCATTTATCATTAAAAAAAGATATTAAAAATATAGATAAGTCCGCTTGTCCCTGATCTACCTATAAAAGTAGCACAATTTTTGGTAATCTGACTTGCCAACATTTTAGGTCATGTAGGTCATGTAGTTGTAATGTAAAATGTAAAATTGATGACCTCATTGAAGTTGAAGCTCAATGGGAACCAAACTTGGTTTTATGGAGATACATGCAAACGCTCATTTGTTAATATGAGGTAAGGTCCCATAATCAAAAAAATTTTTATGTTCCAAATCAAAATCGAGACCCACTTCTGTGTGTGGCCCCAGGAATGGTAAATTACTATTGGTGGTAAAATAGTTTAAAACACTCTAAAATCTAATGTAATACAGCTCAAATTATTCCTTAGGTAACTCAGGAGTAAAAGTCAATGGGGTCACATGCGTGTGGTAATTCCTTTCCAAGATATTTGGGAAAAAATATGCCAAATGTCATGTTGTTTTCAAGAAAGGTCAATGTTTTTAATACCCAGAGTTTCTTGAAAAATATTTTTTTTAAATGTTTTACTGATACTGAATCCAAATATGAAATGCTTTTGCACTTTCACTACATCACTCTTTTCTTCTTTCTTTCTTCCTTTCTGTTAGTCGGTAACTGGCAAGTGCAAGATCAATTAGCCGGGATTAGCACATATACAATTGCACCTGGTCCCTGTGAGCTGATGCCAACATGCTTTTCAGTTTGGTAAATGCTGGCAGTAATTTCAGAGCCGGCTTGTGTTCCAGAAATTGCGACAAAGCTGCACGACCCACCCAATCCCCACCACCCCCCACCCCCCCCCCCCCCACCTTCATATTTGCAAATTACTTTTCTCTTAAGTTGCCCTGTGGTCAGATATTGGTACCACAAAAGCCTAACAACACCCGAAATACTAGAAATCAACAAACGCCAACAATAGAGAGGACGAAAAACTCTTTCTTTTTGATCAAACCTTCTGGGCTGACGTCTACAAGAATGTAAACTTTATATCCTAAATTGGATCTGCATCCCTTTAAGCAAGGACATTATTGATAGGCATCTTACTTCTGTGTGGTGTATGTCTGTCTGTCATGCTGTCCATTTTGGTTCAGGGAGTCTAATGTTTGTCATGTGCATGTCATTGCAAAGTCTGACCATTCATGAAAAAATGCGTCGGACGACCAACTCATTGTCGGAACCACACAGTCGGGTATATAAGTCAGTGTACGATTGTGCTAATGTAACAGAATTGACGTGGGATTGTAATGAACAGGGTGCCTGCGAGGTCAAAAAGGTCATACTAGGGTCAATTTACTTTTTAAATTTGTGCTTTGGTAAACGAAAAAGCCAAGGGGATCTTGCAAGTTTGAAGGGGGCGCACCACTAATTCATCCACGTTTTTATGTAATAACGCAAGTCGGCTAAAAAAAGTGCAAGGCTTTAGACCAGATCTAACTGGCCATTTTCTTTTTCAATAACGGGAGCTTACAAATCGCATGATATCCACATGGACGATAGAATTGATGTCAACCTTGCTACCTGAGAAACAAAATCTGTTTCATCGCACCAAGATACGGCCGTGCATGGGGGGCCGGCCAAGATAGCGTCGTTTTTTGCCGTTCCATAGGTTTTAGCAACGTAATCACGAACTGACAAATATTCTAAAGTCGAAATTGTTTATTATCAATATTTTTCCACTCAAAATCCGTTGGAGGTGAAGAAATTTCACACCCCCCCAACCCCTCCAGTGAAGTATTTTTTTGTATGAATAACTGACAAACGGGATCCATTTTTGAACGAGGCTCGATTTACCTTATGTTCAACCAGGGTCACCGCTATTATAGCTGCGGACCATTTACCAGGTACCTCGGCCCGGTACCACTACCCAGGTAGCCTATGCACCACCGGGTGGAAAATGATTCGTTGACCTGCATGTAGCCATCCTCTCATGTCCCGGTCTTTAAAAAAGGGGGGGGTGGGGGGTAAAAAAAGGGGGGAGGGGGGGGCGATTGATTGATAGTTTTGCAGCACAATTATGCACCACCTACTAAATCAGGCAATTTAGATCGGTCGCGTCTCCGTATGGGAATTCCCACTCGCCACCGTACTCACTGATCTATTTATAAACGCGTACAGTGGCTTCATATTCCGATCACTGTTCAGGCTCGTCCCATGACTCGTTCCGTTAGGCTTGCAGTTCTTGCGCTATGAATGTAATGGCTGCGTCCTGGCCACGCGCTGCGGCCCCTGCGGAATGTGCAGCGGTGGTCTTCGGATATAGTGATGCGGGCGTGCCGTAATGTCAGCTATGCGTTGGGGGAGGTGTGACTGTCCCTGGGCAGCTCCCCCTCTGTGAAAAGTATGATTGTCAACACCATATCAGCAAAATTTCTAAAATCTCAAAAAGCGCTTTAATTTTGATACCAAACACTATGTCTCAAGTATTGCAGGGTCAGCTTGTGTTAGCTGTAAACTTCGACCGCTACCTACAATTGGTCTTGCTGTAGCTAGTGGAGGACAGAGGGATCCGTTAGTTTGCGCTCCCTTTAATTAGCAGTATTTTTTCAAGGTTTGCAAGAGATTTTAACATTTTGAAAAGCATAAGGGTGATATTGCGATATCGCGCGTTTCCTTCGAATGTTTCCGTCTTCTTCGAAAAGTTCAAGTCCGATTTAACCATTATATTAGGTTTTTGAGAATCTCCGCTCCTATATTACATACCATGGTAGAGACCCAAAACCTGGGTGCCCGTTTTTTTCACCACTTCGGACTCCCATCCCCTATCTATCATATATTGCTATGTAGGCTCTCACTTCGATTAAGATTGTCAACCCTGGTGATGAGAATATCTCATTATTATGCACATGCTGACTGGTTGGTTGATACAATTTAAGGATGTTTCATTTTGGTGGTGGGGGTGGTCATGAGATGCATTCTTTCTCCATGTTTTTGGGTGGATTTCCAGTATTTGTTGTTCACTGTAGGTGATTCTATGTCTGTTTGGTTCCCAGTGTTTGGCAGTTCCATGTCTTGGTGGTTCCCATTGTTTAAATGGTTCCCATTATTATGGATGGTTCCCAGTGTTGGATGGTTCCCAGTGTTTGTTGGATCCATGCTTTGGGGTTTTTTTGGTTCCATGTCTGGGTGGTTCCTAAAACAAACCGTGTTGGGTGGTTCCTGTTTAATTTCTTTTATTTTGAATGCCTGGCTTGTCCCATGCCTTTGATGGTGCCTGTTTTTTGACGGTGTCCTGGTGTTAGGTTGATTCTAGAATTCTTTAGTGGTGTCCACATTTTGGGGGTTCCTTGTGCTTTGTGGATCCCATGTGCTGGTTTTACCAGTGTTTTGGTGGATTCCATGCTTTTGCTGTTTCTCAGTGGTTCATAGTGTCCTATTGGTACTTATTTGCTCTGCATATTCCATGCATCATCTTCTATATCCTTTATAATATGGGGTTGTTCTTTGTAACTGTAACGCTACTTTTAAAGAAGATGTTGTATAGTAAACTAGGGGGACACAGATTCTCAAAACATAATAATATCAAAATTGGATCGTTTTCGTCCAATGCAAATTTATTGTCTCGGCCCATGAGTTGAAAATATTGGGCTCAACTTGCCCAATATTTTTCCACTCCTGGCTTGACCAATCAATTTGAGTATTGGACTCAATGAATCCAATTTTATACAGACTTGGGTAGGTGCATTAGGGATTCTTCATAGTGTGGATGAATTATGACTATGTCGATGAGGTCAAACGTCATCTGCGGTCATGTTTTATGTGTATGTGTGTGTATGTCACGTTGGTTAGGTTTTCGTTTTTTCACGTCTCTTTTCATAACGTCCACTTAAACCATACTTTGTGTTGGGTGCAATAGGGGTTCCTTCAAATGTGGATGAGTCAAAGCGCATGGACGCAAGTTCAAGGTCATCTGAGGTCATGTTCCAGACTGCCTCTGGTTAGGTTTCCATTTTTTTCACGCCTCTTTTGGAAAGTTTAAGCCGATTTAAACCACTTATCATTCTTTGAGGTGTCCAATACGCGATAATATCGGATCCTACGCATGATAATGATAAAATTGTATATTTGACGCCCAATATTTATTGGTACCTCGCTATGAGTTTTAAAATATTGGGCTCGACTGTCTCGCCATATTTTTGCAACTCATGCTCGACCCTAAATTTGGGCTGAATCAATCCAATTTATTACGACTTGGGGTTAAGGTGCTTGAGAATCCGTCAAATGTGGATGTCAATGGTCATTGACCAAGGTCACAGGTCATCTGAGGTCAGTTCCAGACTGCCATCTTGCAGGCAGATACGCAAGTTTTTACTGCAGTATTTTTTAAACTGGTCATGAGGAAAAAAGGAACATTTTACTGCAAACAGGCCAAAAAGTCCGCTAAAAATGCAATAATAAAGGAATTTACATGTAACTTTTTGACCAAAAAACCCCAATGAATAGTGGCTTTGGGTTTTGAGGTACCGAAGCTGAGACAACATCTTTTTTTGGCCTTTCAGTTTTCCAAATTCACATAAAAATGTCCAGTGACCACACAACCAACATAATATGCTTCATACATATGCTCCAATTCAAAATGGCGCTATTTCATCAGGCAGACGGTAGCATTATGACCAAAAATGTATTGGCATATATTTCAGCACAGGCCCTCACTTATTTTTTGTTCCATTGATATTCCTCTACATTTCTTTATCAATTTCATGTGAAATTACCTTTGAGTAGTTTTGAAGCACTTGTTCACATTTTGTTTCAAAATCCAGCGTTCAAACTTGTTCATACGCATGCATATACTTCGTCAGTGCGATGTCATCTGGACATTTCTACTATACTGTATAAGTCAATATTTTCGTGTGCAGTTATTTTCGCGAATTTGTCAATGGCCGACATTTCGCGAGTTGTTTATTTTCGCAATTGTCAAAATTTGTTAGCAGAAAATGATCATTAAACTTACTAATTGACCACAACTATAACAAATTTTTCTCCCTGATAGTGCTTTCATTTAGTATATCTTTTTAAAGTTCTTACTATATTATCTTTTCCATGCTGCAACCCAGTTTTCTGCGGCGTATCTACCGATCTAAGCTCTTAATTTGATGGATAAACACCATTATTCATGCCCAGTTTTTGTGTCGCCTGCCTTAAAGGTCCATGGACACGGCTGAGTAGACATTTCTTAATTTCTTACATTTTCGTACCTCAACAGTATCCTGATCATATCGCAACACAGATTTTTAAAAGTGAACATCGGGAAAGTGTTAATTTCAAGGATACATATACCCAAACTGACAGGGCCTTCTCCTGTTTTCGCGAATGCGTATCAAGATGCTGGAGTTGGATTTGACCCCGTTTAATGACGTCAGAGTAACAAGTTGTAAACAAAGCTCACATGTGGGCTAACCGCACCCCGCACTCCAGATATCTTTCCTTGTCGGTTTCTTTGTCTGGGAACTTGAATAAAGCTATTCTGTTCTGATTCTCCTTGTCGGTACGGTCGCCGCTGGTGCACCCGTCGACAATACAGCGCATTATTATCGTAATTTTAAGGCACCAAATCAAGAAAAATTATGCCATGATACAACACGTACGACGCATATACCGCAAGAAGTCAACTGTGTACGTATGCAAGAAAACTGGGCTATGCGCACGTCCATTCCACGATGACGATCATGACGCGTTATGCGTATTTGTTACTCGGGCGTCACTTCCGGGTCATCGCTGCCAGCGCGATAATCACTTTCGTTTTGGAATTTCCTATGAAAGCTTGTCCAAAACACATGATATTATGCCCAATTTTTTATCAAATATGCAGTTTCTCAATTACTGCTTTATGCAGATCTTACATTGATACCAATACATACTATGAATGAACCCATTTTTTGGTGGCGTTATAAGTATGTTTAAAAGCATGTCCATGGACCTTTAAGGCAGAAAGACACATAGGGATCACTTTGTCCACTGTAGTCTGTTGTTGATGTCTGTTGGTGTTGTCTGTTGTGAAAAAGGGTTAACATTTACCTGTATCTCCACATACTTTGATGGATTTAAACCAAATTTGGGTCACAGGTGCAACATGACATCCCCCATTTGTTGATGAGGTCAAAGGTCACATATCAAGGTCAAAGGTCATGTGAGGTCAAGTTGTAAAATAGGCTGAAAATGTCAAATTAACCTCATTTGAAAAGTTGAAGTTCAATTGGAACCAAACATGAGTCATAGGTGCAACATGGGATCCCTCATTTCTTGATGAGGTCAAAGGGCACATACCAAGGTCAAAGGTCATGTGAGGTCAAGTTGTAAAATAGGCTGAAAATGTCAAATTAACCTCATTTGAAAAGTTGAAGTGCAATAATATTGGAACAAACTTGGTTTATGGAGTTAACATGCAATCCCTCATTTGTTTATGAGGTCAAAGGTCACATATCAAGGTCAAAGGTCATGTGAGGCTTATCATTCACAAACCGCGATGGCAGGCGACACAAGCGGTCCAAGGACCGATGTATTTTTTTCTTCCCAGACCACTGTCTCTTTTTGTCGGTCATTTCTCCGGGGTGTTTTTTTTTTTGCGGTGCTTTAATTGCAGTGCCAACTTTCCGGACCACTAGCCGATTTCCACCGATAGTTGATCGCGTCCTCCAGATTTCCAGTGTGAAGTCCCAATATGATCAAAACCATCTCAAAATTACAGTACCCGTACACGTGAAAACAATGCCAAAAGGTTAAGGGTCAAAGGCAAAATGCACATGGGGTTGAAGATGAGATCGGGGCATTTGTTTTTGTACCTGCCGGCTGCAAGAAGATTTTATGATCTTCAATAATGTTTTTTTTTTTTCAATTTCTCAAGTTTGACCAAGTGTTATATGTAATCGGTATAGTGGGTAATGTTGCAAGATGTAAAAAATTCTCCCCCCATGAAGTCGGGATGCTGTTACAGTACTATGTTTGTGCTTACCATTTCTGAGCATTTCTTGGAAGGTTTTTATTTTTGCGGTTGTAGATTTGCGAAATTGACGAAAATAAAAGCCTCAGCAAAAATTTCTACTTATACAGTAAATTCTGGGAAACCAGTAAGTCCTCAATTGTAAATGAGGCCACATCCACACTTACGATATTCTGTTAATCATACTTTTATTAACACCATACATACATCATATGTACATATACACAAAAACAATGCAAGTGTTGCTGTATTAATTAATGCAAGTCCACCAAACTTTAAATGACAAAGCAACAATCACACACACACACACAAGTATTTAAAGGTACATTTCGTGATTCTAGCACCTTCTGTTTTCTTAATGGTGGACTAGATAACCTTGAGAAAAACTCATTCCAGAAATTTCAGTCGATTCCAATATTACCTTTAGGTATTATGAGCAAATACCTGTATCCCAATTTCCCATGGGCCACTGAGCTGAAATTTGTCAATGGTAGAAAATACAAAATTACAATTTTTTTGTAGTTAAAAAACAACACTTTTTTTAGGCAAGTTGGGTGGGACGAGGATGTAGATCATGAAATGCTCCTTTAAAGAGGTTTACAATTTGAATTTGAGGCACTTAATGAAGGCTGTACCACAACTCCTCAAATAAGCTTAAGGCCTCATAATTATCTGTGTACATGTACACATAATTCTTATCCAGAATTATGTGTAATGTACACATAATTCAGGATGATAACAACGGACCGTTTCAAAATCTTTTGTTCCGAACTTATAACATCCGACACCACAAGTGTCACTAGCTGTCAGGTAATAAAATTTCTGGCGTAATTAAAATGGCCTTTCAATTAAAAAATGGAAAACTTTTTTTCAAATGATTATATTTTTGCTACAAAAGATTTTTTTTCATCTGACAACAGGAGACACTAGTTACTGTTTTACATTAATAATATTTTAATGATTAAGAAACAAACCCACAGTTGTGGATTTTAACCAAAAATAGCAATTTTGAGTGCTAACACTTTAGCCTATTTACAAATAAAAATCTTCAGAATTTCACTCAATATATTCATTTTTATATTTACATTCAAATTATACACTCACATGTCGTCGGACGGAGAAAAACTGAAATAATGCAAAGCTTATTAGCTAATTCATACCATACTCCTTTCTCTCATGGTAAATTTTCATTGTTCCAGAATTACGCTTGCAAAACATTTTTTACCAAACATACCATTTACATAGAGTAATAACATGTCATTTAATACACTTGGGATTTACAAGTCATTTTCTTAACAATTGCATAATCAAGACGCTTTCCATCAAATGTTCATGCACTATGTTTTAATTTTAAAGTATCAAAATCATGGCCTTGGATTGAATTGCTATAAAAAATACATAGGGTCCCAGTAAGGCTGTGATTCGTGTAGAGTCAAAAATTAGGGCCTTTGATATTTTGTAAATGATACCCTTTTTATAATAGGCAAGTTTCAAATTCACAAAATTAACTCTTCCCTCTCACAAAAGGGCATGGTCTTAAAGAAACTACCAGTGTTTTGCCGAGTCAATAAAAATAATACTAATAATGATAACAAAAATAATAATTGGGTTTTTTAAGTGTTTTTGTATACCAGTCACTGTAGGGATAGGATTCAAATTAATTCAAGTAATGCTACCTTAAAATAACTTGCAAGTGATAAGATTAAATTCCACCAACAATTATAAAAAAATCTGAAAGAAAATTGGTCATGCATGCAAGGAATTTTACCATTTGCAGTTGTATTCACACAATAAAATTGCAACATCCCATTGGTTTCATTGTTTTAGTGCAGTGAAGCTGAACCATTGCTAACAGCTCGAGAGACATAGGTAATTCTGGCTGGAACCTGCCCTAGATTTCTCGCCTCTAGGTTGCTTTTCAATGAAACAGTAACCCGATATCATCTGGTCTGCCCACAAAATTGTACTGGCTGCATGTCACAACAGCCCAATCTTTACCACTAAATTCTTGGTGTACGATGCCAGGAAATTACCAAGCACGGGTCCAATAAGTGTGTTAAAGGGACATTCAGAAAGATCTGGTAGTCGTCATTTGCTGCTAGTTACAGTGGTCCACAATAAACCTATGCTGAAAGTTCTAATTGAATCTAAAACTCTGGTCTAATTTTATGAGTATTGATGTATATTTCAAGTCCCCATAGTTAATTTCATTTTCTGGACCCAGACATTTCAAACAAAAATCTCTCTAGTACAATATTATGTAAAGATCACTGCCTTGTTTGGGGGTATTTGTTAATATGGGCGTAAACTGAGTGTGTTTGTACAATCTGGCTTCTAAAAAATGGTGATGCTCTTCCCATGAAATCACTGAATGTCCCTTTAAATTAGTATAATGTGTATTTTGTGCCTATTATTACCAAGGTTAATATTTCAATTAGTCAAGTTCAGTTCAAAAGGCACCGATGTGAAACATAACCTGAAGGAAAATAATAAAAATATCAAAGGCAATAATTTTCTGGCCCACCTTGCTCTGCACCTCAAATCAAATGCAGAAATACTATACCCCTACTTAAAAATCCTCTCTCCTGGATCTAAACCTACTGACAATTCGAGCAAAAGTTGAACCACTGATACTTTGGGCGGTCTCAAGTCTGAGGGTGACGTCATGACGAGTTTCTCCACTCTCTCTAGCGTTTTGATTGTGCCGCCTTTGTTCGTGTGTGTAAATGCTGCAATTCCAAGGATGACGCGTGCGTTTGCAGGTGCGAAACCCAACACGCGCAGTGACGTCACCCTCAAACTTGAGATCGAACAGAGTATAGAGTGCAAAAATACTACCCACAGTGAGAAGTCTTCCCCAATGTGGCGTGCATGCACCAACTTGAGCAAGAGCAAAAAATTCAACCTACTTCAGAGAGCACCTTTTGTAATGCAATATAAAGGCAAGAGGTTTAACCCAAAAGGTACATTCAAAATTCTCTGCTTCACTTTTGGACAACTTTACATATTAAAAATGAAACATTTAACATCAGTTCATACAGCACGAATGAGAATTCTTGGGTGAAATTTTAGGAAAAATTTCCCGCCTATCGACCGGATCCAGTCAGTCCAAAGACATTCAGAACTGTGTAGTAACACTTAACTTCAGTTGCTTATGCTCGCATGGAAATGGGCTCTGCAAATCTTCACGATTTTTAAAGGTATTTTCTTTTTTTAAAGATTATTGCATCAATTTTTGACCTCTGGATCTGCTTGTATTCTTTACCAGTTCCGAGAGGTCACCCAACCTTCCTGCCAACCCAATCTCATCCCTGCTAGAGGACACACTATTATGCTAAACTCTTGCGCAGCAATCCTGTGCACGACACATTTTTTTGTCCGATTCTGTAAGGGAATTTCAAATATGACGAACATGTACAATTTTACAGGACAGTAACAGGAATAACCAGCTTTTTTTTAAATATTTTTTTCATTTTCTACAAAATACAACCACAATAATAATGATCTATCACAAAATGCCATATACAGTACAATTGATTGGTGACTAAATTTACATTGTTATCACGAGGTTCAATACAAAAATTTACAAACCATTTAAGCACATGTTTCTGGTACACTAATGATGTGTGATGTGACTCACACATTTACCACATACTGAAAAACAATTCCATGGGTGACTTTTTTTTTGACAACCTTTTTTTTTTCACAAATTTTGTTGGAGACTTCAAATCCCAAAATTAAAGACACTATCAGTGATTTATCAGAAAGGGTCAAAATATTTGAAATTTGCAGGAATAGCTTAAAATTGAAGGATAAGTCTATAGAATTCCCATAAGTTACTTTTTCCAACTGTAGAATTCACAGGAAAGGAAGAAAACGGCAATATTCCAAGATACGCATCTCCATTCACTTACGTGTTGTAGTAAGTGTCCGAACGGACAGTAATGACTAAAATCTAAGATTTTGTCTATATTAGGTTGCTTCTGGCCTTATCATTTGCAGGGTATGTTAGGATACTCGTACTTGTTACATACATGCAAAAATCTGATTTTTGATTTTTTTGATTTTCTGATTTAGCAAATCACTGATAGTGCCTTTAATTACCACAAAAATAGCAGAGTTGTATCAACTAATGGATTTGTGACTAGACTTTTTGTCAATTTGTTTCAAAGACTCGACTCAACCTAAAAAAAATAAAAAAAAATATTACTCTCCTTGACCAAACTTGTTAACAAATAAAAAAAATTATTTTCCCCCGATTTTTCCCAATATCCAAGAGTAAATTTGTAGAAATTTTCTTGACACAAAAAGCTGCATTCCTGCTCCCAGATTAAGTCGTAAATATGAAAATTTGGCCTTAGAATCTAAATTTAAATACCAAGGCTGTATTGGGGGAATGTGACTGTTCATATTTACACCACTGCTTATGTACAATAAGCTTTTAAAGGTTCTTATCTCCGATATTTAAAAATGTTTAACAAACATTAGAAAAATAAACTCTTATTTTATGATAAAATTCAACTTGGAAATTAGACTGCTGACAAATCTGGTAACAATTTCTGCCAAGGAATATCAGAACCCCCCCTCCCTTGTATAGTACAAACCATGATTATTATATGATTGCACAATTTTATTAAATAAGGGAAAACAACCTATTTTTTAAAATTCTTGATAGAAGCCATGGACAAAACCCTGTTCAGTCTCAGTTGAGTAACATTATACAGTGTCTTTGTGGTCATGCTAGCATTCTAATATTGCCACCTTTATTGGCATACACATAATGCTGGAATACCATGAACAGTACACTTGCTTTAAGACCACGCAAGACAAAAAAAAAACGACACGGTGATGTTATGCTCCAACTTATAACCGAAGAGAGTATGCACGGTAAGTACAATATTCCACTAAATACAATACCAAGCATTTTTGCATGATAATCACATATGAATTAGCTACTTTCCTGAGAGCCCCATTGGGGCACATGTGGGCCCAAAAGTGGGCCAAATTGTTCATGAAGTCCAATCACCATATATTCTCTTAATAAACGCCCCACCAATTTTTAAGTCAAAAAATCCCCTTAGAAATGCACCCACGTAGACATGTCAATGGCTGGACCAAATTAGAATATCGCCAAATTCCTCCTCAACCATGCGGTACACTGCTGACTTATAGCAGAGATGCCTTTTATTAGTGTAAATTTCACCAAAAAAATGGATTGGTTTACATTAATCTACATGTAAACAAGGCATTTAATCTTTTGTCCATGTGCACGGCCATATTGGTACAGATTGTGTGTCAGGATATCCTTTTTGGCGAGGAGCACCAGTGCATGCCAGAGGGTGCTAGCCATGTTTTTCAAATGCGAATTATGCTGCCAACAAATGACCTCAAATAAACACCCTCTTTTCAAGAATGCAACGCCCTTTTCAAGAGTGCAATGTTCCAGGGGCTTTTATTAGAGAATATACGGTAGATCTTACCCACTAAACAAGATCTGTGGGTTCACTGATATTGGTACTGTTTCTGGGGATGCATTATGCCCATCATTGGGTTGCTACTGTCCATTCTGAGAGGCGTGTAATTGATGGTGTCTAAATTGGACGTCAGTACACTGTCCGTGTAAGGCGGCACTGGAGGCAGGACAGTTGCCATGCTAGGAGCGTAGTGGCTCGGGATGACCATGTTTCCCGCCGAAGTCACCATGTAATTAGACGGCACCGAGGACTGCATCGGGGTAGGGGGAGATTGAGGTGGCGGCATCAATTCTGTGGATGCGCTCGACAGATAGTTCTGGGTGTAATTGGGTACGACAGAACTAATGTAGCTCGTGCTTCCTGTGGTCATTGGAATACTGCTGGAGGCAGATGTTGTAGAATACATAGGCTGGTGATGGTGAGGTCGTGCTAAGTTCATGGTTTGGTGATGCTGGCTACTGGTGCCACTGCTGGCACCAAAGTTCAGGGAGCTTACTGTTTTCGTTTTGTCCCTTTTGTGGTCTGTTGCCATTGTGGTTATTTTGGTTTTGTCTGGAACAGGACCTGAATCACTGTTTGAACTTGGAACAGCAGCAAGCAACCCTGAAGAAGAGTAAAGAAAGCAGTTATATGAATATCGAATCATCTGAAATTGTGGTTTTAATGAAATTGCTCAATCATAATTCACTGAAAGAACTTAATTATCAAGTTGCATGTCCAAAACAAGCTTAAAGGTGCAACAAGAGATCTTGGGCAACCATATATTGTGTCATATGTAGTGATTTCATATAGATAAGACCCCAATAGATTTCTTACCTTGTATTTGACTACAGAAATGCCTTAAAGTGAAAAAAAGGTGATTTTGATTTGATTGCTTAATTTCAATATAAAACATAGGCTGAATTTTGCATTTGCTCCTATAGGAAATTGGAAATTTCTGAATTTTTGTACCAAAGAAATGATTCTCAGCTTAATCATTTGGATACTTTTGATAGAAAGCCTTACATTAGTGCAAAAACCTAAATTTTCACATTTTTAGGGACACCTGTTATGTGAAATCTCTCGCTGCACCTTTAAAAATTACTAAAGCAGTGCTGCACACTAATAAGTGTATTCGAGGCAAAATCGTTTTGAAAGGCACATGCAATTTCATTCTTTTTTCACTAACGATACTTAAAAACAGGATTTATGATAATTATTTTTTTCTAAATATAAAATAGCCTCCATTAATTTTTGACTCCATGTTTAAGAGTAAAGTTTAAAAATTAAGAGTAAGAGTTTGATTGATTGCATCCGGGGGATAGAGGCTTTGATCGCGATGGGACTAACCCCACCGGCATTATTTGCGGCTTTGCTGTGGGCTATATTCTTGGCTACAACCAATACCTGCAGAGTGTATTGTGAATGGAAATCTCCCTGGTGGACTTTCTTCATCTTTTCCAGGTTCACATGACTGGCTTCTGCATGGTTCACCATCGGGTATGGATAGTCAGTACCTATAACACAATATCAGCACACACAGATTAACAACTTTTAAAATTAATCCACCTTAACTTTTTTGCAAAAAAAAAAAAAAATATCACAGAGGATGACTAAAAACAAGTTTTGCATTTTTGCTACTATTCAAATAATTTCAGTAGCTTACCAATTATGCACTTTGCTTGCTCCTGAACTTCCGCTGGTGCTGTCCACGGCTCAAAGATGTATTCTTTCGGATAATCCTTCAGAATTGGCAAGTATTTCCTGTAGAAAATAAGTTCAGACTTAATTAGGAGTCATGAATAGATTATTTAAGGACTCACCATTATATTTAAACTTGTCATATCATATAGACTACAAAAAAAAATACTGCACTGACAAGTTTTAACACCTGAACCCGCTCTATAGGTTTTAATTTAGACAGAAAAAAAAAAACAATCGCGGACCGCGAGTGTCGTCTGCCGTTGCGGTTTGTGAATGGGACCAAAGGTCACATGAGGTCACAAAAGGTCACATGAGGTCACTAACATGTCACCCCACCCAGCCCCCTCCTTTCCACCAAGTTACATCATCGTAGCCCTTATGGAACTCACACGGCATGCAATATATTAAGGGTTAACATTTTGACCAGCCAAAGGTCATATGAGGTCACCAAGGTCACATGAGGTCACCAATTTATCACCACACCCCACCCCTCCTTTCCACCAAGTTACATCATCGTAGCCCTTATGGAACTCATACAGCATGCAATACATTAAGGGTTAACATTTTGACCACAGAGACACACACACAGATACACACACACAGATACACACACACAGACATACGACCAGAGTAATCCCTATGTGCCTTCTGCAATTCTTGCAGACGACACAAAAATGACTGTCAATTAACAAACCAAACTACCATGCCCCCTTTGAAATCTCCTTTTTTCAATCATAATTTGATAACACATCTCAAAGCTCCACTTCTTCAGCAGAGGTGGCACCATACTTCTTTTTTTTGTGATGGGGAAATAGGGGGGATACATTTTTTTTTGGGGGGGGGAGTGGAATATTTGGGGGAAATATCTAAAATTTGAGATTTTTAACCAATTTTGGCCCAAAATTGATGGCGTCGCCACTGTTCTTCAGTTTTAAACTTTCGATCCACATCATTTTTCCACCCCAAATTTTGTGTTCACAAAATAGCTATTCTATACGAATGACTTAGGATGTGGAGACAAAATCTTTTGGTGTGAACTAGGGAGAGCAATAAAATACCAACGCACCTGACAAAATCCCCACTGGGATCGGTTCGCTTTCCAAATTTAATTGGACAGTAACAGTGAAAGAAGTGCTGGTAGAAGGAACTACACGATAGCCAGATCCAGTTGCCTGCATTCACACTCCAATCAGCCTCCAGCAGCAAATCATCAAACACCTACAATAAAACAAGAGCATCAATGATGCAGCAACCTATAAAGTGATGTCATTCAAAGACAAAACAACAATCTGTTCTCACATTTAATATTATTCCAATAGAAAATGGCACATAATAACATTTTTTACAACTGGGGGGTGAAAAAAAAATTGGCATTTTAGAAAATTGACTCATCATGATAAAAAAAAAAACTCTGCACAAGAGGAAACATCTGCCACTCACAAACATACCTTCATTCCTTCTTCCCAGCTGATCCAGAGATCACCTCTGGTCAGGAAGCAGGCCACAGCATGTCTGGCTAAGGGATGTATCCAGCCCTCTATTCTTAACTGTGTCATGATAGCATCAATCCAAGGAAAGCCCGTCTTTCCCTGATGACAAAGAGGAGGAATCGGATATATAAAAAACACTTTCACTATTTGTGTGTCATGAATTCTTAATTACATTAATGTTGACTGGTAGTAGATGTTGCTCTCAAGTTTGTTATTCTAGCAGATTCTTCAGACTGGCAAGATTTATCATTAAAGTTATTTTTTGCAACTGAAAAATTGACAGAAAAGAAAAACAGCAGTGTTCAAAGATATAAAATATCTATTCATTTACATGTTGTAGTAAGTGTCCGTATGGACAGTTATGACTAAAATATATGATTTTGTCCTTAGTAGGTTCCTTTTGGCCTATCACTTGTAGAATATGTTAGGATACCTATACTTGTTACAGCCATGCCAAAATCTGATTTTTGATGATTGTTTTTTGATTTTCTGATTTAGCAAATCAATGACAGTGCCTTTAAGTCTGGCTAAGAACTCAAGAAACAATCCTGATCTTGCACTTACATCAGTCCACCGCTCCAGTGCCTCTGGGTTCTTGGACCATGGAATCTGTACGCATATGGGGTTGCCAACCATTGTGTCAAAGTTAGGGTTGTTGCACGCCACAGCAAAGAAGAACTCCCTCCACAGCAGATGTCCGTGAAGTGACAGCGGAATGTTTGTGGACTTTTTGACCTGTGTATCCATGATATTTGTATGGATAGCAGGAGAACAAGAGGAACAGAGAGGGAGACCCAAGAATTGGTACGTCCCAGTTTTATTATATGTGAAATTACAGTACGGAATGCATGTGATATTTGCAGAAAGAAGAAATAAACGCTTAATTGCGGGTGTGTTTTTACTACTCTCGATTCCATGAACAAATGGCACTAAATTTTTGGAATAAAAACAATGAATGAAAAGGATGGATTATTCTTTTAATGAGTCCTATCTTAGGAAACAACTAAAGTAATATCCACAATTGGGCAATTTTACCTCATCATGTGAACAAGGTCGTAAGTGTAATAGCTGCCATGTGATATGTCTGTGTGCTGCCACCTATTAGGATAACTCTCAATTCATCCTTCCTTGAGTGAGTGGCTCTTGAAATGGTTCTTCAGGCAACAGCTGTCACCCAAAGAACCGTTCCAAGAGCCACTGACCAAAGACTTTGCATAATGTATGTTTGATGGGATTTTGACAAATGGCAGCTATCGCACTTACGACCTTCTTCCATTCACACGATGACATGTATTGAAAGAGGCAGTTTTCCTCATCTGCCAGACTGCACAAAGAATACAGGAATCTACCTTTAACTAATGATATTTGTAGCCATATTTGAAATGCAAGTTTTGTCAAATATCTTATCTTAAAATAATATTTATCAGGGAGAATTTCAAACAAGGTTAGTGCTTGTCTTCTATGGTCTATGTAACTCGATCTGTACTTCAATGGCATAAACCACACCGAAAATGCCTACTTTTTGGCCACATTCCACACCAAACTTAACTTCACTCAAAATTTTCAATTCCCCCTCCCCCGATAGAATCATGATAGGATTAGGACCCATGCAAGTACTATTTCCACCTTGTATCTCTTTTGTATATGTCTTATTACAAAAATTTAGTACCATATTTGTCTAGAATCGGGTGTAGGCCACAGAAAATGGATCAACGTTGTGACATTTCTTAATGAGAGACAGGGTGATAAATTCAGTGCATCATGATTTATGGCAGTGATTTACTCACCTGTTAGAGAGTGTATTGAGTTAATCCCACAATGCATCAGTTTGGGGAAATTTCACCTCAATAGGGTCATGTGATCCCACAAAAATCCTACTCTTAACACATGAAAACCCTGACTTCTATGCTCATTTTAATCCACAAAGCATTAGTACTTGGGGAATTTTTAGCATAATCATGAAATGTCTTGTGGTTCTTAAACTTCTGGAACACATTTTATCCCTAATAAAATGACACATGTTTAGTACAGTACAGCATAGGTACATTGTTTTGCATGATGGGATTGATTCAAAACACCTTGCTCACCGGTTATCTTTTCACTGTAAAGCTAAAAAACATTGTTTCCCGTAGGCAGTGCCCATTTTATTCAAGTAGCAATTTTAGTCAATTACTGCTTTCTTCAAGTTAAAGTTTGATTTTTGTTTAAAAATTGGTGAAAGTGGTCCCAAAGAGGTGGTGATTTTAAAAAAAATAGGAAGGAAAGCGGTCCAAATAGGTTGTCCAATTATGTGGTCAAAGAATATGTGTAGAGTAATATAATGACCCAAAGTGCCCCTGAATGACCTTTGACCTCATCTGTGACCTCAAATAAGACCACTTGTCTCAATCTATGCTCAATCTATAAGCATACCAAGTATGAACTTGATCCATCACTATACTACAAAAACTAGACATTTTACCAAAAGTGTATACCTAACACTTGACACAGACACACAGACAGACAGAGGCAGACAGACAGAGAGACAGACACACATACACACACACACACACACAGAATCATGCTGCCATAAAGTCTTTCCAATTACATTGGATGACCTAAAATGTGTTACTAAATAATTTTGCTCCAAGTCATAGTTCCAACAGCATCCATACACTTAATTTTCATTCATATTTTACAATATTTTCATAAAAGCATTCTACTTTTAATTTCGGGGACACCCACAGGAAACAATTTTTTTTGGCAATCTTACAGTATATATTAAAACGACCAATCAATATAACTAAAATAATTATTCCGATTAATCTCAATGAAATACTAATGATATCAATGGTAGTGGTAATAATAATAATATTTTTTTTGCAATCAATTACATACATGATAATCATCATGCTCATAATGACTACATATGACTTCTGCATTTAATATTAACAATATCAATCGACACAATTATGCACAATATGAAAGCCAAGCTTTATGGTAGGCTTCATGCGTAGACATGGTTAGCTGGAAAAAAATTGCATATTTTTACGACAAAAAGTGCTTGTGCAGAAAGCTACATGTACATGAGTGATCAAGAACCTCTAAACAACCACAATTGGAAATAAATGATCCATGTTAAAGTCGCTCGACAAAACAAGTGCATAGTTAACTTCTTTGCGAAGTGGGTTCCCCAGAACAGGGGGTTGTAAACTTTGTAAATGTACTCTTGCGACACCATCGCTATCAAGAAATTAATAGCAGGGTATGTAGCTATTATCAGTATAGGGTTGCACATGAGCCAAACAGTGAAGAGAAATGAGCTCTTTAAGTTGTGGTTTAAAGTTAAAAATATCCAATGCTTCACTACCATGAACACCTTACGTAACTCTGATGTTGTGTTGTAAGTTCTTAATTCATTTATTAAAACTTGTCATTTATTTGCACAGTTTACTAACTCTCTTTACTTGTAAAAATAAAAAAAATCTAAAATAACATAATTCTTCATTCAATTCTAATAGAAATTATGTAAATTAAGAGTAGAAGACTGAAATACATGGTTAAGCCACATTTCCACATACAGAACGTTTTTACTTCTCCTATAATATGTAATTTTAAGGTGATAAATTTCACGATTCGTGATCCATACTTCTACTATCATCTCTTGATATCATCCCTCTAAGGTCAATCATCACCCTCTTAAGATTATGACCGACTCTAGCAGTGACTGAAGTGCCTTAATCATTCACATAATTTCCAAACAGTCCGTGTAGTTACACCAAATGCACTCGCTGCAATCGAGTACGCAAGCCGCCATTTTGTGCAACTTCTGTCCTGGGATCCGTAACCACTTCACAAAGAAATGAACTGTGCTCCTTTCAAGTCCCTAACAGAGCTACATCGAAATTATTTAAACTTATGTGAAATAACAGAATACTTCTCCATAATGATGCAAGTGGACTTGTTGCTTTAAAGAAGACACAAGCTCTTAAGTGTAAACCAGAACTTACAGGGTGCAGTTGTGAGGGAGTCTTGAGGTTTGTAACCATGGTGACTATGGATGTGTTTAAGTTTGTAGATATAGACTTTTACACAGTATGAAACTGAAAACACATATACTCATTGCTGACATTAGATGATCAGAATGATATGAAAAATTCAATTTTTTTAAGGTAAGTTGGGGGACGCGGTGTGGAGAACGAAATGCCCCTTTAAGCTTCAAGATGTACATTATTTATTTGTTTAATGTCTAGTGTGATCTAATATTGGTTTAAATGATTTATTTTCAGTGGTCTGTAGTGTTCTGTAGACAGAGTATTAGTGTTCTGTAGACAGAGTATTAGTGTTCTGTAGACATAGGTTATGGTGTCTGTAGACAAGTATTGGTGTTACTCTAGTGAACATTAAGAGCCTCTTTTCTGCCAATGCTGAGAACAAACCTGCTGTTCAACACATACTCATTTATGTCAACTCCACCACTATCAAATTGAAGAAACCTCAGCATTGCCCACAAACTGGGGGGAAACCCTTGGGGCCCTACAATGGGACCTTGCCATAAATGAGGGTCTGAATTCAAATACGGAAATCAGCTGGTTCTTCTTCAGCAAAACACCCTTGTCATCCAAAGCAACGCAAGAGACTAAGTCAACTTGCATTTTTATCAAAGTCGACTTAGAAATTTCAATTCGAGCCAAGTAGAATGAGGCAAGTAGGCGGAGCTTTTTCTATCAAATCAGGCTGTTGGTTACTTTACCTCAATCGCGCACTCAGGCAAAGGCTGTCTTACCGCGCGTTTATCATCGTAACAAAACTATAATACAACTTGTTGTAAAAGACCCGAGCCTCTGAAGATTAATTATAGGAAGTAAAATGGCCTTTTAAAAGACTCGGCATTTAAGTAAAGAAAGAAGGACCCTCAAAACACAAGGTGTGTCGCCATATCAAAAATGAATTCAGACTAGAAAATGGTGTCAGTTAATTTAAAAAAAAAGTGGAAATCCTCGACTTACGGTATGAAAATTCGTGAACAAGTTAAAATGCCACATGATGGACCAAGAGAGAAGTATTGAACACATTCCTTCTTTCAAAAATCCTTGAGGGTCTTTACCATTCACCCACCCCCCCCCCCTCTCACTGTCATTTCACAAGCTATCAATCAGCCAATGCCGTGATTTCCTGTTTTCATGTTCACCATTTGGTTAGATAACGAGGTGACCTCCTTTGACAGTTTTAAAGGCCATATAACAACAAAAAAAGAGAAGGCAAATGGTATATGAAGAAGCACCAAGTTGTTAACACAAACATTGGCTCGACATGCTAGCATTGATAAAAAGTAAACAAGTGTTTTAAGACAGGGCACATCATATGACAATTGACTCAACCATGATTCCCTGTCTTAAAACCTCTGTGCTGACACAAACCCTGCTATAGGCGAGCCTAATATTTGTGCCAAAAAAGTGCGTTCAGTCGGTTATATCTTGAATTCCTGTTTATTAGACGGCTTTTTCTTTTAAAACTAGATGTTGTCGACCACTCTTTGTTTGTGCAAAAAATCATTCCAACAGAATAATGGACAACTTAGACTGTGTCAACTTAGCGCTTATTGATCACTTCAGCTCAATGGAGATTCACACTTAAAAGCAGAAAAACTTAATAGCAGAAAAATTTCAAAATTATTTGGAATCAAATCAGTTCATTTCATTTTCTGAAGTTTAGAAAACAATTTTGAGACTGGGATTTGAGATTGTTCGATAAAACAATATTTTTTTATTCCTCATTTTTTGGCCAGGGATCTTGATGTGACTTGAATAACCGATTTTTCACAAATATCATCCTATATAATTATTTCCAGAAAAGCAAATATTCCATTCAGCTAACTTTCACGATGCTTCAAATACAGCTTTTAACAGTTAATCCCATGACAATTCAAGATTTTTTGGGAATGGTCCAATTCCCCACATGTATGGGAAAGGGAGAAGAAGAAGAGAAAATAAGCAATATCAAAATTTAAAACCACTGTCTAAGACTAGGCTTTATTGGGGACTGGTTCCAAATCTGGTCATGAAAATGCATAATTTTTCTATTTTGAAAAAATAAATGAAAGATTGTTTAAATCTCTGGTCAAACTTTTTAATCATGACAGTTTTGTGTGGAAGAAAACAGCAAACTTGCACCTCTTCACCCCTTAAAAAATCAGGGAAATGCTCTGCTACAAACCCAGATTTTTCTCAGAATAATACTGTGAAGTGTCCATTGGATGGTTGGGGACACATAAGAAAATGGACTTTTATATATTGACCAGGATATTGCAAAGAGATAAAGTGAGCTCCAAGAAGTATATATGATCCAAATCAAGCTGTAGATAGTTGTGATCACATTTCAAAACTGCTGTTATTTCAAAAGAATTTGGAATAATCACATGGGCCTACAACCCAAAGCATTTCAAAAACAAGGCGAACTCGTAATTACGCGATGCGTATAAAATATGTCCCACGCCGAATGTTCAACTTCAACACCCTACCCCTTCCCCATACCCCGCAACACTCACCCCCTCCCCCCCCCCAACCACCCCCGCAAAACCCCGATCCACCCACATCCCTCCCAAACTACAACACACAACTCCCAACACCCCACCCTCATCCCCAACACCCTCACCCTCATCCCCCCCAACACCCCCCACCCTCTTCCCAAACACCCCACCCTCATCCCCAACACCCCCTGTAACCACCCCACCACCTCTTTAACACCCCTCAACAACCCAACCCTACTTCCCCTACTATCACACGGCTCCCCTTTCCCCAACCCCCGCCACACACCGTCCTCCCTCCGCCACGACAAAACACCAAGGAAAAAAACCAAAAATACCGCCAAACCTCACGGTCCCCAAAAAAACCCATCCGAACGTCGCTCCAACAGTCAGACACATAGAATAAAAACCATACCATCCCCATAAAAAAAACCCTGGAAAACCCACCCCTCCCCAAAACCCAAATCACCTATCCAACACAAACACCCTCCCAAACAACACCCCCCTCCCCAACACCCTTCACACCCCTCCCCATAGCATAGTAGTCTCATGTCTAGCGAAGGAAATTTTGCCTATCCGATGTTACTGTTTCAGAGATCCAGGCAATTACGCATATTGAATTAGCGCATTTGCATACAAGCCGCATATCTATCACATACTTTCAAATTGCAAAAAAACGATGCATGCCCTGATGGACTATCATGTAGCGAAGGAATTTGTGTGTGTTCGAGGTACCGTTTTAGCAATTACGTGACTAAGCATATTTAATTACCTCATTTGCATACCTAACCCGCATGTATTACACACACTTTCAAATTGCAAACGATGCATATCCATGATGGACTTTCATGTAGCGAAGGAATTTTGTGGGTCCGGATTACTGTGTCAAAGATCCAGAACATAGGGTTAAAATTTTTATCACAGACATTCCAGGTTAACATTTTTCTCACAGGACATGACGGCACACGGACGGGAGCCCATTTTATAGTCCCGTCCCGAACTTCGTTCGGCAGGGAAATAAAAGCATATTTTTTTAAATGGAATTCGATGAAATGGAAATGGCACAGAGCAAAGCCGTCAGTTTAAACCCTCTTCCTGTATTTGGAGGTTTGTTCAGCTTGACAAAAAAAATAATTACTCTTTCGTCAAAGCAACATGAAAAGAATAGTGGATTATTTTAACAGGTACATTTTTTTTGGCAAATCTTGATCATGTTTCGACCATCCAACATGCTACCCTATAGATTAAAAACTATTTTTGCAAGTTTTTAATTTTCATCCCACTTAAAAGTGTAAAAAACAAAAACCATGTGAGAATAATTGCTAAAACGGTAAGCAATATACAGACACTTAAGCAAATAAAAAAACAATACACCATCAGGAAAAACCAAGTATCTGCACCTCTCTTTAGTTTGATCAGATCCAAATATGCGGTAATTGTTAGGCTTGTCTTACTAAGCCAGCAAAATCAGACTCATCTACCATGCTAAAACTTTGTCTTGTCTGTTTGCATTTTTGTGATAAAATAAATCATGTATAGGGCATGAATCTATTAGTTTACTACAGGGGTAGCATCAGGAGGCAACAAAAATGATTTTCCATTCAAATTAGTTCCATTCCACTCAACTTAGCCTCATGAAATGGAAAAGTCAAAATTTGACCTTATGGTATATTTTTTTTACTATCATACTCTCGGGCATTCAATATTTGTATACCGATCATAGTATAGTCTTATTGATGACGTACTTGCACAAACTAGCATGGAAGAATAAACTGGGCCGGGGGAAAAGGAATGTCTGTTAAAATTCACTGAATCTCTTAAAATCATCTTTCCTATCCCTATACACATAAAAGCAACATGGCCCCTCCCCAGTTTTATTAATATAACTCAAAAACTTTTTTTTTTTTTCAAATTTTTAGAGAGATTTTTATTCCCACTTCAGATAGGTATTGACAACCTCTTGGAAACCTGGGTCATTTTGAAAAATGAAATAGGTTTCAAACTCTGCAAAACCAAAATTATGAGGGTGCAGATACATATTTGAATCATGTGAGTAAAACAATATGAATTAGATTATATATTTTTTTTCAATTTAATGGTTGCATAAGTATTTAATCCAACAAACCTTTTGATAGAGCTCTGCAAGCCGCCAATAGAAAAGTCGAGGCGACAAGCAGCCAAACCTGAGATAGGGTCCCAGACCCGTGGAACTGGTCATCAAGGACGCGGGTGACATCCGAGGACGTTCAAAGTTCGCAACCCAAGCCTGGAAGAACAAGTTAATGTGTGCAATAAAATCAATCTTAACCGACTGAAGCGGACACAAAGATTTATGCAGCAATTCACAGCGCTTGTTCCTGCCTATCTTTTCTCTGCATGATTTAATGCTGCGCTTTATCAATCACAGTATCTCCGATTGGCTTACTATAGGATCTCTGAGTAACCAATCAAAGTAGAAGTAGTAAATCCAAAGTTTTAAATCCGGTTTAGTCCCCGCTAATCTGGGGTGTTGAGATTCACCTCACACTCACAGCAGGATCTAGTATAGCAAAACAATAATTAGCCCTCCCTGATTGCCAATCCATTTTTTGGTGGTGGGCCTAGCCTTTAGGCAACCGTGCGCCTTACCATGCAAGGCAGCATATTCCCTGCTAAACACTGATCTACTGACCCCATTTTTTATCCTATTATACCAACTAACTTTTTGTAGGGCTGAATAATCTATAGGTAATCCAACGATCACATAAACTGTCAGGTATGCCCACATGTTGGGACTCTTTCTTAGGGTAGTGATCGGTTTTATGAGGAGGACATATAATTTTCTTCCTCTTCCTTCTTCTTCTTCCCACAATGCATTCTTTCAATACAATTTTTTGCACTGTGTTGTCACCTTAATTTTTATAGTGACAAAAAGTACCCAGAGAACCGAACTCAATCCCAATCTTACAATCTCAGTACTTTGGTCACTAATAATTCATGCGTGCAAAAATTGTATTGGAAGAAAAGCATTGTGGGAAGAACACTATACCCCCTCTTGAGTTTATGTGCATACCTTTCTTTCAAGATGCCGGTCTAATCTTTGCTTGGCTTCCGTTTCTCCTCCCACCCATACTGCCGGTGGTAGATTATCCACATCAACACCTATACACAGATAAGAAAGTTTGTATATAATTATTTTTTATGGGTTTATTTATACTCAAATTCAGCTCAACAACATTAAATATCATCAAACTATCCTTTTTTTTCAACTTTACCAATACCCAACTTTGATAAACACTTAATGGGGCATCTACCTCATTTTGAGGTGTATTTGAAAAAGCAGGTTAGAAGTAGTTGTGAACTGATTCGAAGTATGGCTTGTTGATATGTCTTACAAATATATTGGACTGTGTTTCCCGAAAATTAGATTTGTATTTGTAAATTTTGTTACTCATATGCAAATGATCCAGGGTCAAAGGTCCAAATGTTTTAATTTGGGTAAAGCACATTGCACATTTGCCCCCAAAAATTAGTACTAATAGGGTCTTTTTTACCATTGTCTGCTATCCAGTATTACATGGGTCAAGCTGTGCAACCTAATGCGGAGACATTCTCAATTTTAATCCCTGTGTTGCCATGGCAACCGTTTCTTGAAAAATTCAATTTTTCTTGCTGGATTTGACTTTGAAGGCTTATAAATCCAAAAGGTTAAGACAATATCAAAAATCCCGTCTCATTAAGTTTGTAGAGCATTATAAAATCTACATGTGTGACTTTTATGGTGGGTCCTACCTCATTTGGAATGCCCAAATTTTTTGGGGGCAATTTCCAAGTTGCGAAAATTGCAAAAAGATATATGGCAATTAAGTTCTAGAAACACTAATTAAATTTTTTTATAATGTATTGCGTTTTGATTTGAAATGCAATTTATTATTACATTAATTATGCTAATTAAGAAATACAAACATCAGAATAATCAACATAATTAGCAAAATTAATTTATTTTGGCATTTTCTTAAATATCACTGCTTGAAAAACAATAAGATAAAAAGTAAAATAGAGCTGCTTGAAAAACATAAGAAACATAACATGTATTTACTTGCGGGTACATGCCTTTGATCAACTGTAGTATCGGAACGGAATGTCCGATTTTTACAATAAAATAGTTAAATAGAGCTGAAAGTAGTGAGAGTAGAATAACGAAACTCAAAAATTCTTGCTCCACAAAGGATTAAGGGTAGATGCCCCCTTAAAAGTGACATAGCAGCATGCATATATAGTCTGCTACAGGATTCAAATGGAGCTGTTGTCCAAAGAACAATGTCTACCTACGTTCCTTGTGTGAGATAAATGTCAACAATCAAAACTATGTCGCACAGGACGTTTTGAAAAAATAAAGAAAATACCTTAAAATTCTTTAATGTTGTACTTTATTTTTTGTCAATTGTATAAGGCATTAACTTTTGATAAGTGTATCATAGAAGAAAGACAAAGTTATGGAAACTTTATATTTCAACTTTGGCAACATATTAAAAACTCACAATATAAATTTTGCACCATATTGGCGGTTTTTCCCAGATCGCATCACATATGGGAGCACATTACAAAATCCCTCCGCCGCGAAAATACATACCGTTATAGTTCCTATAAAACCTAGATTTGAGCGTAATTGTGTAGTTTTTTGTGGGGGTATTTGCCCTATGAGATTTGCTTTTGGTGTCGTTTCATGTGCGTATCAATCTTATATTACTTTTATTTAAAAGGGATATAAAGCGTTGTGGCGGTATGATACGGCGACATAAGTGAACCGCCGTGAAACCGCTCCGGCGGGGTTCGGAGCTCGAAACGGTGTGCAATTTTCAAATTTAATTTGCAAAAAACTGACATTGTCGATCTAGTTTCAAAAGAATATATTTTAAAGAGCAGGAATTCAAAATTCTCTCCTGCAATTTCATTTAAGGGCAGATATGACGGATACAAGAAGCGCATAAAGCCCGTGTTTTCAATAGGCAAATCAATTGTACTGTGCCCCCATATGTCCCTGCCAACCTTACATAACCCCAGATGACCTTTGACCTCCACTGTCTTACCAATTCCATAATCTCCACCCAGCATTATGTTAAAGATCCATGGTCCAATTGCTAAAAGCCTCGTCCTCCCAGAACCCCAGGAAGCTACTATTTTTCTCAATTTACCCTGTGAAATCTTACAGCTAAAAAGGGGAACAAAAAAAAAAAATGGGGGGTTTTTTTTTTTTTTTGAGTTTGAGCAAAAGATGTGCCCATTTTAGTCGCACCAATATAATTTTGACTCATACTCTATGGGGTTTCAAATCACACTTTTTAGCCATCACATCGAAATGACCAAAATGGGTTGAAAGATCTGCATGAGCAAAACTTACAGATGAGGTTTTGGGGTGAAGGACATTCTACTACCAAGATTGAAACTTTATCAAGTTTGACTTACGATGACTGAACATGTTACATACATCCGGACATTACATACATCCGGACATTACTTACCTGCTTATTCCATAGTCCTCTTGCAAAATACTTTGGCTGAGACAATAAACCCTGACTTGTGACTGGGGGGGCAACCCATATGGTGTATTGATCAAATTCCCACAATGGGCACCCTTTTTGTGATTCATCACAATAGGTCATGTGATCCCATAAAAATCCTATTCCTCAACACCAAAAAACCTTTACACTCATTTTACCAAAAGGCATTAGTACCTACATGGTTTGTACAGTCCAGTATAAGGCACATTGCAATGCATTTTGGGATTGATTCAAAACACCCTCTGACTTCAACCATGTAAACTCACCTAGTTCTTCCCGTGTAGGTATCCATACCTATCTGAGTGGTCTGGACCAATAGCTGTCTCCATGCCTTCACTATCACTGGCTGTAATAGGCCTCACAGGGTGAGGGGGAACTCCATGGAAACCCAATGGACGGGAAACGCTTATATTTCAACGGGTGACTGTTCTTGTTCGTCTTTGGTTATCCTTCCATAAAAGAAAGAAAATTTATTACAAGCTTTAGTAAGCACTAAGTATAACGGCTCTATCTGCTTATGGTCCAAGATTATTGGCTATTATGTTCCCAGAATAACCATGCCTATCAATTAGATTTTGAAAACAAATTCATTTTAAACTTGATTCAATATAATCAACTTCACTGCAGTTCTAATCCAAGTTTTAGAAGCTAGTCAGTTTATTTTAGTTATTTCTTAAATCTTATTCGAACAAGAGGAACCCATATAGCCAACTTCAACGACATTTTTAACCATCACATCGAAAGTCTCTTATTAGCGTTTCTTAAAGGGGCTTGTTCTGATTGCCTTTGGGACCCCCCACCCCACTTACCAAAAGTAGTATCAATTTTGATATCAGATGAAAGACCATATTTTTTCATTGTCTTCCTGAAATTTCAGCTTCCAAATCCATGTCTTTCCCAAGATACAGACAAAAAAGCACCATTTTAGAACAGTAGTGAATAGGGCCTTGCAATGTGCATTATTGCTTCCACTATCAAAACCACAAGTTTGTTTCCCACGATACTTGTTGGTAAGGGTATGCAAGAGCCAGGCTCTGATCATATCAAGTAGAGAATACAATACACATATAATTGGAACAACCACCTTTAAAGGCTGACTCATTTCCCGAGGAGGGCACCGTCATTTTTCAAACAAATCATGTTTTTTGCATATACATAATGCTTGCCCATATACTAATCACTGTGTGAAATATAGCTATGGTCAAATCAAAGTCCTTCATATAGAAAATCACAACTTTGTTATAAAATTCCGGATCCGGAATTTTTGTTATACACAGTATCCTATGGCACGCAATACTGTACATAAATGTTTACTGCATGAAAACTAAAAATCTGATTCATCGCAAACTTTGGAATTGAGCATTTTAGGTGACTATCTTTAGTTCTAGTTGACTATTTTTAATTATTACACAAACAAATTATATTTTGAAATCTCTGAATCAGCCTTTAAAATAGAGTGCTTAATTTTTGAGAAAAATATTTTTTAAAGGGGGATGGCCCGATTTAAGGATATGAAGTTTTCATCTTGATAGATTGGCCTTCACCCAAAAACCCCACCTGTAAAGTTTCGCGTTGATATTTCAATCCGTTTTCATGTGAGAGCTAAAAACGTGATTTCGTAAGCCCCATAGAGTACTGTGTAACATTAATATTGGTCGACCAAATTGGACTACATTTTCGCTCATAACTTCCAAACCAAACGTCCTTTGGCCCTAGGATTTCACAGGGTAAATGAGAAAAATAGTAGCTTTCTTGTGATACCAAAATATTGACCACTTCCGGTAAAATCCGGGCTTCTGGGGACGAGGCTATTAGCGATCGGGCCATGGACCTTTAATTATGAAGAAAAATAAAAACACTTTAAAACAGACACCTTCAAAATCTAAAGAGAAATATAAAATTTCATTCTTTTAGATGACATCCTATTTGTCACAATTGAAGTTTAGTTGCTTGAAGGTGAAGGTTGATTCTTAGAACTGACATTTGTCTTGGCCAGCATCCAGAGGGTGTATTGAGTCAATCCCACAATGCATCAGTTTGGGGAAATTTTACCTCAATAGGGTCATGTGATCTCACCAAAGTCCTATTCTTAACACATAAAAACCCTGACTTTTACACTCATTTTTGCCCCCAAAGTGTTAGTACTTAGGGAATTTTTTAGCATGATCATGAAATGTACACTTTTTATCCCTAAGTACTGACATGAGTTTTGTACAGTACAGTATAGGCAAATTGCAATGAATTATGGGATTGGTTCAAAACACCCTCTGGCCAGCATCCAAACAAATAAAAAATGCTCTTCAAATACAATACACTTGAAACCATATAAAATGACAGCCAATATATTCTAGACAAAATGACAAACAAGAAAAAAAGTATGTTATTGCAGTTAGATCTGACAATATAAAATTAGACTGACGGATGATGATCTTGTTTTATTTAAAATATGTAATGAATTCATTAATATTAAAAAGATAACGTTGCAGAAAAGTGTGAAGCACTAGACCTTATTCTACCACACCCACCAAATTAGAAGTTTATAATCAGTGCTGAAATGAAGTGGAAAAAGAGTGGATATATTAAATTTACCTTGATTAAATATATTGCAAATAACTCATTAATATTCATAACCCAACAGAAAACTCCATCGGTCCCCGGACCGCTGTGTCGCCTGCCGGTAGCGGTTAGTGAATGATAGGCCTAACATGACCTTGGACCTTGATATGTGGACCTTTGGACTCATCAACAAATGAGGGAATCCATGTTGCGCACCTATGATTCAAGTTATGGTTCCAATTGAACTTTCAACTTCAAATGAGGTCCAAATTTACAATTTGCAGCCGATTTACAACTTGATCTCACATTGACCTTTGACCTGGTATGTGGACCTTTGAACTCATCCAACAAATGATGGATCCCATGTTGCCACCTATGATTCAAGTTAGGTTCCAATTGAAACTTCAACTTTTCAAATGAGGTCAAATAAGGTCAAATTTACATTTTCAGCTCCATTTACAACGTGACCTCACATGGACCTTTGACCTTGGCATGTGACCTTTGACCCTCATCAAAAGTGGGGGATGCCTGTTGCACCTGTGCACCCAAAGTTTGGTTTAATTTTTAAATCCATCAAAGTAAGAGGATATACTGCAAATGTTAACCCTTTTTCCACAACAGACATCAACAACAAACAGACAACCAACAAACAACAGGGACAAAAGTGATTCCTATGGTCTTACTGCCTTTAGGGCAGGCGACACAAAAGGAAGCAGGGCCAACTGGGGGGGGATAATTCATGCACTAAACTGGATAGCCAATGGATTTAAAACGCTGTGCACTCTCAGTGAGCAGCTTAATAGCATACAAACCTCAGTGCCTAGACTATAATGCTGAAGGTAGTGCATGATCATTCAAAAACATTTCCAGCAATTATAGGTTAGGTTGATAGAGCATGAGGTCTGCTGCTGGGCCATTCTTGGTCCAGTTTGTGACCAAAAACCGGTGATTTTTTACTTTCACCCAAGCTGTGTGTTCACGTAACAAATTGTGATTCCTTTTTACATTTGTAATAACCTTGAGTCTAAGCCAACAAACAACTGTATCCACTTTCATTGATTGTTATTTGTTCAGGGGAGGCAAATAAGTTCGGTCACGTTTGTGACCACGTAGGTCCACACATGACCAAACTTTGGAGGGAAACCCTGACCAAAATAACCAGTCTACCAAAAGTGGAAACATTATTTTGGTTGGTTTTGGACTGAAGGTTATTAATAATGTAAAAAGTAATAACAGATGGGTCATGACAAAACAAAATTGGGCTGAAGTAAAAAAATCACCGGTTTTTGGTCACAAACTTGACCGAAGAATGGCCCAGCAGCAGACCTCATGCTCTATCAACCTAACCTATAATTGCTGGAAAATGTTTTTGAATGATCATGCACTACCTTCAGCATTATACACACTGAGGTTTGTATGCTATTAAGCATGCTCACTGAGAGTGCACAGCGTAACATTAAATCCATTGGCTATCCAGTTTAGTGCATGAATTATCCCCCCCCAGTTGGCCATCCATGTACACAGCCAGCCGATAATTCATTCATTTATATCATTACAGCCCTCCGCATGTTGCGAAGGCAAAAAAATTAGAACAAAACAGGTTTTCACCAATTTGTCCATTTTTTTTTTCAATTTAGCAAAATTTTTCAAATTTAGTGCCAAAATCAGTCTGTGTACAAAGTCTATGGGAAATTGAAACCATCAAATTTGAAATATCTCAATTTTTTTTCGAAAAAATGCCATGTGTGCGTTTCTGTCACCATTCCTCACACCATATTTGTCAACAACATACTTGTCAACAATATCTTTGTCAACAACATCTATGTAGAACACAATAGTCCATAATCCTACCTTAGAGACAAATTACACTGTTCAATTTTTACTGCCCTTAAAAACTTTTTTCTGTCAAAACGTAAATTGGAGTATGATATTGCGTATAAAAAGGGGAAATTGAGTAGTCATTTTAAAAAATGGTCTTTTGATTTTTAGGCGGGTCTTTTTCTTTTCCCCACCTACCCTACCATTGTTTCATCATGGTTAATTTTTACAGGTAATGTTGTGATTTTCAACACTTCTACTACAACATGTCATTGTACTGAGATGGGTATTTTATCATTTTTCTGTATGTAATTTCCTTGTGGTACTATTATGTAATTCTTGCTGCAAATAATGATTATTGTTGATTTTCTGTAATTTTTCTGTTTTTTTTTTTCTTGATTTTGCTAATAAATATTTAATGACAAAAAAATGATTTGTGGATTGAGTTTTATCACCACTAAATCGGTACGATTTGCAGAAGTTTTGAGCCTGCTGCCTAGAGGCAGGAATTTTGACGTCACACCTGGCTTAAAATCCCCTTTTTATGGGAAATCACATTTTTTTGAAAAAAAAAACTACCAGTCTTTCAAACAAAACACAATATAGTAAATATATTCAGTAAATACACCAGTAAAGGAAATAGGTAAGCATGCCAAATGTTGCATTAACTTTATACCATTTCATCTGCATTGTAAATGAAAGCCGTTGTCAATATTTGTCAATGAAAATCCATGGTGAAAATCACCCATTTCCGGACGAAATATACTTGTATTAATAAGTAGTTTTTTGTGACTACCACTTTTTAGAATTTTGTGAACTTTCCAAATTAAATAAAGAACTTTTTATGAGATTTTGTGAAAAAAGAAATTATGAAATTGATTGTAGAAAACAGCTTTTATTCGCAGCCCTATGCACGAGCATAGATACAAAAAAAATAATTTTGGCGAAAGATAGGACTGGGTTGCTAGAACTATGCTTTCTTTTTCTCCATATATATTCACAAAGATTTGGAAGGGGGTCCATAATTTGCAGTTAGTCAAGCACAACATTTTTTTCTGTCATCACTGGCAAAGAAACCCCTATTTTCTTTTTTTTTCTTTTCTGCAAGTGGGTCTTAATTCCTTCCTCTCCGATGGTTAAAGGTGCAACGAGAGATTTTGAGGCACCCAAATATTGTGTCATAATAGTAATTTTATATAGATTAGACACTCAATAGATTTCTTTACCTTGTATTTGGCTACAGAAATGTCTTAAAAGAGAGAAAAAAGGTGATTTTGATTTGCTTATATTTCAATATAAAACATAGGCTGAATTTCATATTTGCTCCTATACAAAATTAGAAATTTCACAATTTTGTACCAAAGAAACACTTCTCAGCTTAACCTTCAGATGGGGATATATTTCATGGAAAGCTTTTATACATCAGGGCAAAAATCAGTACTTTTGACTTTTTAGGGACACCTGATATGTTAAATCTCACGTTGCACCTTTAAAATACAACTACACCAATATGCTTCTGTTTGCGGCTGCCAATAAAATGGTTTTATATCATTGTGTGTAATAACCATCGCATTTATATTCATTTTAACTCTCTCAATATCTCTACTCTGCCCATATTTCCCGTCCAACAAAATGCTTTACTGCTCGGAAAAATCTACAAACTAAAACCCACATGACCGCATATAACATGAACCCGAGTCTGTTTTTCATAAACAACATAATATGCGCTAGTTCACTGTCCCGCACAGGGCTTGTAGCTAATTTTAACGATGATCTTATCCCCCCCGAAAAAAAAGTTGGTGGTTGCCTTCTCCAACCAACCCAAATTTTAAGCATTCCCAGAAATGTTTCACTCTACAAAAAAGGGGAGTTCAATTTTTGCCAGGCTCTAGACACCCCATCTTCCAACTGGGAGCAAAAATTACTTGCTGCAAATTTAGTTGCTTTATGGTATATGTCCACAAGAGGCATCAATGTTTACTTATCGCATCGGTTATAGCAGCATAGGATATGTACTTAATAACTGAAATCCCTCTCCCACATACATTATTTATAGGGTATCTCAAAGCTCATTAGCACAGAAAACGGTTAAAAATGGTATTGGTAGAATGTCATACATATTGTATGGTTTAATAAAAGATAAGAATAAATAATAATTTTAGATTTAGATATAGATGTTCCCTTCCCTTCCATCAGACATTGGTGGCTCACTTCACAACTACCACAAGCATCTTTTTTATCAAGGCAGACAGACAACTATGTCAATGACAGCGGCAGAATCGGCTACGACTAAATCCCCCCTTTTGGCTAAAGCCACCGGGGAAGGGGGGAATAAAAGTTGCAATTGTTTTTCGATGCAAAATAACCATCACTGGCAGTTTCATCAACTGAAGACTAGGAAAAATTTTCTAAACATGAGTAAATACTAACGTGTTGTGACAGGAACTGAATTTTAAGCAGCAAACATGAGTTGAAGCTTATTTGGCTTCTAGAGGGTTTGTTTTGGTATTAGCAAGATAGACATGCAGACACACACAGACACATCAGACCGACACAACACCATAAACATGCACGCACCACACATACACACACACCACACACATGCAAGACTGTATTCTCAAAGAGAGTTTAGCAAGTTCATGTATTTCTGATCCTGTTTTTATGGTTCAACAGATATTTGCAGAAAAAATATTATTTCAAAAAATTTCAGTCGATACTGATGCTGCTCAAGGATATAAATGACGTCACACCAACGCAGATGTATACGCATACATTAGTGAATGTTTGTGGTGTCATACTGGGGAATGTGATTATCATAAAACACCCAGTATTAGGGTTTCTCTACCGGAGGTAAATTTGTGCTGCTTTAACCACCCAGAGGTGACCCTACATGTATGTGAAACCAGAAATGGATGAAATGGTGCCCTATTTGAAGACCCCCAGATCAGTTCAAAGGATACCTTCAAATGGACACCCTATCCAAGACCAGCTAGGTCAATTCAATTGGGCACCCATATAACCTATTTGATACCTGGAACCGAGTAATGTTACCCTGCTGATTTGAGCCATTTTGTGGACCATTTGTACAGTTTTGAGAATGATTAAAATACCAAAATCGTAATTTTAACAGTCTTGCTAATTTGATATTCTATCTCAGACTGAAAAATTGAATTTGATTCTCTATGTGAGATTGAGAGAGACAGGTTGAATTTGGTACCCTATATGGCCAGGTAGCATGTTTGTTTTTTTGTGGCTTGTGTCATTAACCGACCAGAACCCTCCCACAATGTAATAGGCATGATGGGTCATTCCATGCCATTCACCAAATCGAGTACACCATCACATGCATCGATTTTTTTTTGGGTTGTATGAAAGATATTCATGAGAGATGAATCCTGAAAATGTTAGATTTAACTCTTTGGTTGTCAAGCTACATGCAATTTAAAACATGGTCTGACATGATTTTTAGGGGGGCCAAGTCAAGTTAATTGGAATTTTACTTTTTGCGAAATAATCTCTTCCAATAAAGCTGATATAAGTATAAGATGTACAACAAGGGTAGCATCAATCAGCCAAATTTGGAAGTTATATCAATTTTACATTTTGACTTATGCCCCCTAAAGTACGTATGGTCCGAGTGGGTTTTGAACCATAACCCCTTGTAACTTTAAATTGGAGCAAGGTGCGTTTTTTCTGACACATATTTGTAATTGACAAAAAGGTTACCAGAATGCCAAGTTTGAAGGATTTGAGGGTGTAGTTCTTTACGTCTGGCCCTCTGAATATGAATTTCACACCCAGACAGTTTGAGGTTGACCCCCCTAAATTTCAAATGGCTGTTGTTAGCGTGAAAACGAAAGAGGTACAGAGAGGAGGGATCAAATTCAGGATTTTGTTTCTCTGAATATCTTTCCAATACACCAAAAAAGAAAGAAATCCAACTGAGGTGATGGTGTATCGATTAATGAATTGGCATTGGAATGACCTGATGTGTAACATTCAAATAATTATGTAGAGGACAGGGTATTCCCCAGATGGGATGTAGAAATGGGGGGGGGCGGCTTAAACAGTACCATTACTAAATGGTTTTTTTTTCATTTATACATACAGCAAATACTGCAGATTACTGATCATAAGTAATATCTTCCAACAAAATCAGTAACAAAATAACTTATTTCATTTAATATTCCACCTACATCGTTTTTACATGTATATCGATTTGGCCGACAAGCTGACGTATTTCCGACAGAATTCTGTTAATTCTGTTAATGGGGGTGTCACCCCCAAACCCCTTTCTAGGAACGGCACTGGTAGAGAAACTCAAAAGCTGCGCATTGAGACGATGTTACGACTGAAAAGCCAATTACGACACCGTTCTATGACCTAGAAATATTTTTTACTTGCGGTCTCTTGAACATCACAAGTTGGCATAAAGATACAGTTTTTAGTGTTTTTTTTTGCTATTTTTGTCATTTGAATCAATTTTATTCAAGAAAAAAGTTTATAACAATTCATGTTGAACAGCACTTGCGGAAATCTCAGAAGTACAGTTCCCATCGCAACCGCAATCTACGTAATTTGCAAAAACCAACCAAACAAACAAAACCCTCAAATTTAAAATAAGTACTTTTGCAAAAAACAATTCATTCCAGAATATCATAAACGTGATTTGGTGTACATGTGTTTTGTATTTTTTGATACTATTCACACTGTATCATGTGCTTTAGTCTGTTAACAGAATAAAGCATATAGGCCATGGAATCAAAGAAAGATGCTTGGATAAGGACTTGATTACGAATATCGGATTACGAATAATTGACTTCTGCACCGATTAATTATTAAATATTATACCATTCAATACTATGGGTGTGTCAAGTCCAAAAGTTGTCCATTTGTTTAAAAATGAATAATAGGTCTTTCCCCTAAATATCAGTGACAGTAGATGTACATCATGTTCCATTGACTCAAGCAAATAATAGCACTGTTGATATCCAGTAAAGCCACTCGGTATGCAGAGGACACAGCACTTTAGATTCCCTTTTTATCTGGATATACCCATGCAGTTGAAAATATTTCAGGCAGTGTTGCCAACATTGCACTTTACCTGCCCAATTGGGCTAATTTTGAACATCAAAAAAGCTTCCCAAGAGCTATTTTCGGTGGGTGCCGCAGGTAGCGGCAATTTTTTTGTCCCATAGAAACCAATGGTTAAGGTAAAAATTGGGCTACTTTTTGCCCTCTGGTGCCATGCCTAACCTAAATTTTGATTAGCAATAATTTAATTTGGCAACATTTAATCAAAATATAATTCGAAATTTTGATTTTTTTTCTTTGAATAAATGTTAAAGGTGCAACAAGAGATTTTGAGTCACCCAAATATTGTGTCATAATAGTAACTTCAAAATAGATTAGACACTCAATAGATTGCTTACCTTGTATTATGCTACAGAAATGTCTTAAAAGAGAGAAAAAAGGTGATTTTAATTCACTTTTATTTCAATGTAAAACATAGGCTGAATTTTGTATTTGCTCCTATACGAAATTAGAAATTGCACAATTTTTGTACCAAAGAAACATTTCTCAGCTTAATCCTTTCAGATGGGGATATTTTTGATGGAAAGCTTTACATCTGAGCAAAAATCAGAACTTTCGATTTTTTAGGGACACCTGATATGTGAAATCTCTTGTTGCACCTTTAATTGTAATATTTATTAGTATTTACAGTTGAAAAATTCTTTACTTTGGCGAAGTAAGAAGTCAAAATTAACAGTATTTCCTTTGATCCCATGTAGGTTACAGAGTAGAAACAACAAGTATAAAATGATTATTTTTTGTATTTGTATATTGTTTACAAATCCCAATTAATACTCACTCCAGCGGATCATACAGTGTGTGTGATAATCTGGAGACGACTTCAACCCTAGCCTCTTTAGCCAGCAGCTGTATTGCCTGATCTCTTTCACGTCCAAATGGCTCCGAGTCCTCATCAATGACAGCTTGGTCACTCCCCACTCCTGAAATGCAAAAATAATGCAATTAAAACTTGCAAGATCCCCCTGGCAGATTAAGAGAGACTTTGCACAGTATTCCTGGGGAATAAGAGTGAAAAACTTGGTAAGAGAGAGTTTGTACAGGTTTTTCTGGTGGAATGAGAGGAGGTATGGGTGGGTGAAGTTTAGGGAATGTGGGGAGTTGTTGCAAGGGAAAAGATATCATTTGGAGATGAAAGTAATGGTGTATAAGAGTTGTGTGAGATCAGTGATGGGAGCGAGATGTGGTGTCTGAGCGAAAATGAGATGGGGATTCTGAGGAGGACAGAGAGAGCAATGATAAGAGCGATGTGTGGGGTGAAGTTGATGGATAGGATGAAGACTGAGGACTTGATGCAGATGTTGGGTTTGGAAGAGGCGATGGACCAGTTGGCAAAGGCAAATAGTGCATGTTGGTATGGGCATGTGTTGAGGAAGGATGATGAGCATGCCTTAAGAAGGGCTTTTGAGTTCGAGGTGGCAGGTTCGAGGAGGAGGGGACGTCCAAAGAAGACAGGGAAGAAGCAAGTGGAGAAGGAGAGTAGGAGGGTTGGGTCGAGGATGGAGGATGCATCAAATCGGGTGAAGTGGAAGGAAGGAGTAAGGGCAGTTGCTGCCAGTGTGAGGTGAATCCGGCCACCCCCGTTTAAGGGGACAAAACCGGATTTAAAACTTTGGTTTTACTAATAAGAGTGGAAAAGTCTGAAATACACAAAGTATGACCTTTGACCTTTGGGCTTACAGACTTGTCTGTCACAGTGCAAGTAGTGGTAGATACTAAGGTCCTGTGGTGCAAGTGTTATCTAGATTGGGTCAAGGGTCTGATGGTTGCAGGCGGAGACAGATGGACAGACGCCGACGCTGACATTAACGCTGACAAATTTTGCTAAAACAAAATCCCCCCTTCTGCTGAAGTGCCGGCAGGCGGGTGACACAGTGTACAAATGCCCATTGACGATTTCAATAGTAATAGCGCCACCCATTTCGATGAGCTACCTAATAGTCTCCTAATTTATACAATGCGACATATTGACTGGGGATGACGTAGCATAAATTTCACAGTGCCATGTAGCCTACGACTGCCGATCGATGAGCTACTGATTTCATGCAGTATATACCTCCACTCTCTTGATCGAGTAGCCTATCCCAATTTACTTTGGATCCCTGGCTTGTGGGATAAAAAGGAATAATACATTGCGGTTCCTGGACCATGAGCTGGGAATGCGAGTGTCGTCTGTCGTCGCGGTTGTAAATGGGGCCAAAGGTCACATGAGGTCACCAACATGTCACCCCACGTTCCCCGCCCCCTCCTTTCCACCAAGTTACATCATCGTAGTCCTTACAGAACTCATACGGAATGCAATATATTAAAGGTTAACATTTTGACCACACACACACAGACACACACGCACACAGACATACGACCAGATAGAGTAATCCCTATATGCCTTCCGCAATTCTTGGAGACGGTACAAAAATGGATAATGAAAAACAGATGGTATGCAGTATAGCTGTCATCACTAATTGGAAATAACAAACATAAACATGTACAATGATCCAAACTTAAATGTCAGCTGTATGAAATTACTAAGATACCTACATGTCGGCAATGCTCCAAGTACAAGCTATGAGTCAGACATGGGAACATAGACTATTGCCTGTCATATATTACAAATTTTACCTATACCCAAATTTGTCTGTGGGGACTATCTGCAAACAGATTACCAACTACCTTTATCAATAATGTGTTGGCAGGTCGATTCACAGTGGAATAATGGGCAAACTAAAATGTAATGTCAATTCATTTCCCCAAGTCCTATTTGCCTTTTGGGTTTCAAAACTACATCTTGTTTCGAAACTTGTTGTTACCTTTGTTGCTGATTTTGGTTCCCGGCCCTCATTTCAATGTTGCATGAGCACGACACACTGAGGCAATCTCCACCATGATTATTTTCAACACTGATTGGGAGGGGTAGGGGAGGGGGAAGAAAGTTAAAGTGACAATGGCGTTTCAAGCCTATTAGCTCTTTCATAGCTGCCAAGATGAAACATGTTCCAATGACTTATGAACAAGATAGTAGAATCTTCAATTCTTTCTTGGTGACCTACTGCTTTATACAATTGTCTTGGTCATAATTTGTGTCTCAATGTCAATGGGAATGTCAGACGTTACGGTTTCTAGCTAGCTAGCCCCCGGTGACTTGCCATTTGTGTCAATCCACTTGTCTAATTGCCATTTTGGCTAACCTCAATTTGGTCTAATATCATTTAGTAGGTCCGAATAACCATTTAGGCTAATAAACCATTTAGTCTAATAGTCACGTATTCATGTGGTCTAAATCTCTATCGTTTATATCCATGTCGTAAACTATAACCGATTTGGTCTATGCCAATTGGTCTAATCCCAGCCCTGGTCGAACTTCATTTCGTCCTAATTCCTTCAATTGTCTAATATCTTTTTGGTCTAATGTCTATTGGGTCTAATATCCATTTGGTCCCCCTATACCCATTTGGTCTATAAATCCATTTGGTCTAATTCCATTTGGTCATAATGTCAATCTGGTCCAAATGTATAGACCAAAATAGATTATTGAACCAGGTGGACATTAGCCCAAATGGTATAGACCAAATGGATAGTAGACCAATGGATATTAGCCCAAATGATATTAGACAGATGGATTTAGACCAATGGTATTAGACCATAGGGTATTAGACCAAATGGATATTGAGACAAGATGGATATTAGACCAAAGGGAGTAACCAAAGGTGTTGTGGTTATAAGCCCAAATGGTAGTAGACGACATGAGCATAGACTAGGAAGGGGCAGTAGACTACTTGGCTATTAGACCTTGGTTTTAGATAAATTGGATGGTTTAGCTTAATGTATTAGCCAAATTGGGTAATTAGACAATAAGGGTTTAGACGCAATTGAACTTAGACCAAATGGCCTTAACCAATTGGGATTCGACCAATGGCAATAACCTAGCCCCCTGCGCATACCACCTTGGATATCTTGGAAAGCATCATCAGGCTGTCCGCACGGAATACTGAACAGTCGGTGGTGGTCATTGAGGGTGTGTTGTTGCGTAGAACGTTGTGGAATCCAAATCTTCCAAGCACTGCAATAAGAATCTGAAATGAAACAGAAGAAACAAACTGACTCCTGACTTGATCTCTAATTTAATTTTTAAAGATTTAATATTTTTAATTTTTTTGACATATATTTAAACATGCTCAAAAACAAAACAAACAGCATGGGTAACACATTATCTTTAAATGTGAGAATCCGATTTAAGTATATAAAGTTTTTCATAGTGATATAATGGCCTTCACGCCAACACCCTATCGAACTAACGTTTGTGCCGATATTTCACCCATTTTGATATGACTGAGCTCAAAACGTGATTTTGGTAAGCCACGATGAGTTTTTAAAAAAAAAACTTTGTAAAATTAAATATTGATCGAACAAAATTGAAACAACAACTTTTCACTCATACCATCCAAACCAAACATCCTTTAGAGCCCTAAGTTTTCACAGGGTAACAGAAAATAGTAACTTAACTTTCTTCAGACAACCAACATTTTGACCATTTCCAGTAAAATCTGGTGGTTCTGGCCATGGGAACAGACTATTAGAAATCGGAACATGGCCCTTTAACATGTCTTGTTATGTAAACAGAATGAGCACTAGTGATCCC
>JAMKCH010034697.1:0-15720 GCA_023653785.1 Ophioderma brevispina | reverse complement strand
GAAAACTGATTCTTGTCATTTTTCATAAAACGCCAAACAATAATGGCACTAATCAAGAAATGCACACGAGGAAAAATTATCGCATTTTTTCTAATCGTAATGTATTTTATTGTTTGGCAAGAAAAGGAACTAGAATCATGTTCTCCTTGTTGTATTTTCTACTTCTTATGTATGTATTATTTGGGCGAGAAAAATGACGAAATCAGTTTTCTCTGTTGGATTATTTTTTAATCCTTATTTATTGTTTGGCGAGAAAAATGACGAGTACGATATTTATTTGGTTATTTGACCCGTCCATTTCTTGTTTATAATCACATAACCTAATTAGATACACAATATTCTAACTTTTGTCTAAATATAGACCCCAGTCATGTCCAAGAACTTTTCTCGTTGTGCATTCTATTCTTATTTTATTGTTTGGAATAATCGATTTTTCTCATTTGTGGAATTTTTTAATCCTTATGTATTTTATTGTTTTGGCGAGAAACAGACAAGATTTCTTTCTTGTTGTACATTGTTTTAATTCTTATGTATTTTATTGTGGTGGTGAGAAAAAGGAAAAAAAAAAAGGAGAATAATTTTCTTGTTGTTTTTTTACTATTTAATGTATTTTATTATTTGAGACCTTCTTATGTATTTTAATTGTTTGAGAAAGTTACGTTTAAAAATTAAAAAAATGCACAACGCGAAAACGGATTCTCGTCATATTTCTTTTCTCTCGCCAAACAATAAAATACATAATTTAAGAAATGTTACAACTGATAAAATAAATTCTCGTCATTTTTTTCTGATCCTTATTTTTTTATGTATTTTATTGTTTGATGAGAAAAAGGACATATCACTTTTTGTTGTGGTATTGTTTTTTATTCGTATTTATTTGGTTTGGCTAGAAAATGCGAGAATCAGTGTTCTTGTATGTGGATTTTTTTTTAATCCTACGTATTTTCTTTTTATGGATTTTAAAAAAAATTCTTATGATTTTATTGTTTGGGGAGAAAAAAAAGCGATACAGTTTTCCTTGTTATGATTTTGTTTAGGTCTAAGGTATTTTCTTGTTGTCGATAAAAAAACAGAATGAATTTTTTCTCCGTGTATATTTTTCGAATTCTTATGTATTTTATTGTTTGGCGAGAAAAAAGACGAGAATCAGTTTTCATGTGTTTGTGCCTTTTTTAATTCTAATGTATTATCCTGTTTGGTAGAAAAGGACGAGATCAGATTTTCCATTGTGGATTATTTTTTTATGTATTGTATTGTTGGCGATAACAAGGACGAGATCATTTTTTATCGTTGTATAATATTTTTTAGTCGGAAGTTGTTATTGTTTGGCCAGAAAAAGGAACGGTTTTGTTCTTCATTATGCCATTAATCGACGACGAGAAAAATATTTTGTTCCAAAGAAAGTGTCCCGAAAAAACCGGCCCTAAATCGTGCCGTATCTTAGTCCACTGCCACCAGATTCCTTTGGCTTGGCATGTTCAAGATCATGTTTCCCATCTGAACCAAACCCAAAATTATAGAAAAATATGTGTTAGGACCCCCAATATTCCACTGGACTGCATCAGTTTGAACATATGGAAATTAGGGGTCCAATGCCTCCATTTAAAATCCGAGTGGGAACCCTGTTTTTATACTCATTTAAACTTCAATATTCAAATGAGTAAATAAGCTTAGTAAACCTAATCTTCATTGTTGTTTTGAGCCTACTAATTATTATATCATTTCATTTTTTTATTGGTTCAAAGTTGAAATCCTCACTTTTTCCCAGCACTGAAATTGTGCACACGATTCTTACTTTACATTTATGATTTAAAATATATACCTTTTATTGTTCATACAAGACCAACTTCCAAAGTACACACATAAAATTCAGCTATGAATTAGGTTCTTCATAAGGTTTCACCTTTACCTTTCTTTTATTTTCTCTTTTTATATTGCTAGTAAATCGCATATTACACTACCTTTTTTGTTAAACAAAACCACTTTGAATTTCATGAGTTGGTAATTCCTCTCTCCTACAGTTGTATACATACTACCTCCCTGCCAACTAGACCCCCTAGACTATAATGGCCATTTGTGCCAAAAGACAATGATTATTTTGTGTTTCGCAACTGAAGCCTGCAAGATAGGTGTGTGAGAATTAACACATGCATTGTATTGTCATTTTGGTTCTGGGCTAGGGTTGTTACATGCATGCCGATGTAATATAAATATCACAAATGACTTGAATGGTGTAGTTATAGTAACTTTCACAGCCAGGGGAAAAGTAATTTAACTTTTTATTGATGTCTTCTATCTGGTGGCTAAGTACCACATATTAGAACTGATTATTATATTTGACAATTTGGAGAAAGTTGAATTTTTGAACCTGCGGGCCATTTCAGAGCCATTTTGAAAAGCAGCCCACTCTATTATGGATTCATGTTAAGGGTTGTGCTAAAGCCTGGACACTCTTAAATCCTTTTTTTAAGCTCATCAAATTACAACTTGATGGGTATAGAACACTTACTGAGAATGGTTAAAGTTTTATTGGACACATAACAAGAACAAAAAAGGGAAAAAAAAATATGTGTTAAACATGCCGCATATGGTGGGGGAGGGGGGCAGGTTGCCGAAATTGACCGGAAAAAAAGCTGGAAAATCATGCTTATAAGCTCTTTTTTGGTCTGCTCACTGGACTTTTTTATCTCCAACCATGAAAATCTACCTAAAGCAACAGCTCCACCAGAAAAAACCTGCCTCAAAATCAAAACTGGAAATTTCGTCAGGAATTTTCCCCCTCTGACGTGACCCCTGTTATGGTTCCCTGCTGCTATCATAATCTTACCACCCCATAGAAAAACATGCATTATGTTTTTGTCATGGATGCCAGAAAATTCTAAAAATCATCACTTAACAATCTTATTTCATACAATGGGCATATTCAGACTAACATTCCAAATATGCAAAAATCCGGGTTCTAAGCCCAAACACCCCACCTGAAATTTCATAAGAAACCCTTAAATACCACAAAATCCACAAATACTGGACTGCCCGCCAAATTCCACAGGGGAATTTCATGGTCACTGAGTTTGTATGCAAAATATGGAGGTAGCTACTGGACCTCCAAATACCACAAAATACCATGATGGTAGCAGAGCGTGGTATTTTCAGTGTTCTGCAAAATTGCTTATTTCAATGAAGATTAGTTAATCTTGATTAGTTAATAAAGCGTGTGTACACACTACACTTAATTAAGATACAATTGCATACACACTAGCAGAAAGAAGTGCCTACTGGAAGTATGGCCTTGATATGTAAACCAACACACATCACCTCTTAATTCAACGAAGTGTGCGTACACACTACACTAGTCATTCTCTTAATCGAAATAACCATTCCCTTAATTGAAAGAAGCTGATTTGCTTTGTTGAATTAAGCAAATTTAATCTTCGTTGAAATAAGGGAAGAGCGTACACACTATACTTGTCAGATTTGTAAATAATCTTCATTAACGCTCAGTCGAATTAAGAGATTTTGCTAGTGTGCACAGGGTCTTTATGGAAATGTCTTTGTGTCTCTTTATTAAATGATAATTTGTTTGAAACAAATCATTTGTCAAATTGGAGTCCCCTCCCTCCTAAAAATATGTTGGAGCTCAAAAAAAATTATAGACACCTATAAGATCAGCCTATAAGGAGCCCAGTGGATTCTTAAGCTACTGTGTTCATGTCTACAAAAAAGTAAAAAGAATATCCCCATGCAACTCACTTGGAAATGTCATCCTCCAAGCACCATGAATTTGGTATAAGTTATGCAGCAATGAGTAAGGACAGAGAAGGCTGTCAGCTAGCACTCACATCAAAAAAGGAAGGCATAGAAGGGAAGCTTTTCATCATATACAAAGTTGCTGATACCTTTTGAAAATACTGGTACATTTGCAATTGTTATTGCACTTTTAAGGTTATCGGAACAATAAATCAATGTCACCATTTAGGCTTGAAATCTTTTGGATGTTTGCCAGTGAATCCTTTGGGGAATTCAATAAAAAGATTACACTTTTTTCCTATTCTTCGGGCAAACTGCCACACTTATGGCAAAGCAGCACATTATTTTGATCAAATCAAAATACTTTAACTGTTATCTTCCAACTTTCAGATCAAAACACCATTTTGGATATATCACATACAACATTCTTTCCTATCACATATTTTAGAGACCACTTAGGCAAATACGGGAAGAGAGCATTTTGATATGAGGGTTTTTGTTTCCAAGAACAGAGATCTCAGTGCAGAAGACATGTTATGGTCATACATGGAAGATGTGTGGTGCAGGTAAAAATAGTATTCTTGTGATATGAATGATAGATCCTCAAAACTCTCAGAACACAGTGGCACTGCATTGGTGGGCTGGCTTTATAAAGTTTACAAAATATTCTGATGGGGTCATGATTCTTTTGATTAACTAAAATAAGACTAAAACAAAGCAAAATCATATATTCTGTGTTTTTTTTTTAGTTTAAAAATTCCGTTTAAAATACTACAAATGGTATGAAAATATGCTAGGGTGATATATGAAAAATATGCTGGGGTGCAGTTTGCACTTCCCAAATTCCACAAAAGATACGAGGGTCCACTCTTTGCTGATTTTTTTTCCAATAATACGGTTAGAGACAGAGATTTCAACTGTAAACCTCAACGCATTGTGGGGGGGGGGGGGGGGGGGGGGAGAGCAAATTCCTTCGAATTTTGTATAGCAGGTTTTGACAATTTTATCACAATGGGATTCTTTCTATATTTGGCATTGTAAAAATGCTTATACAAGCCAACATTGTGTAGCAGTTACTACTTCCAATGGGTAGTCATTTTGCTATGCTAAACAGGGAAATTGCACACTGACCTCAACCTTATTTCCTCTTACCAATTTTACTTCTGAGTCATCCAACGATATATCGATCAGTATTGACACCATTGTATTCCATTAGGTTTTAACTGTTACACACCCATTGTTTTGTTTCGATCCCTCAAGGATGGTTTCCAATCAGGCGAACCTGTACGCAAGGACACTACGTTTTCCAAAATTGTACCTTCGGATTACAACATTTTCTTTGTGCATCACCCATGCATGTATATTGACCTTCACTGACCATGTCCATGTGGATCAGTGTCTATTCTGTTGTGTCTGGTCCTTATCCCCTCAGCTGTCAAATCATGATCAGCTGGACTATTAGCTAACACAAGTTTTAAGCACATCCATTAAAGGATTATAATCAAGAAAAACAAAGATTGACAGAGAAACCCTCTACAAAAAGCAAGTTCCTTGTCTGTTGTTTTTATTTTAGCTACAGCTTCACTTGTCACAGCAGAGTAGTCCAATTCAACAAGTTTACATCTTCATACTCTTGAGCTTAGTGCCTCCAATAATTAGACTCCACATTTGATGTTCCTTTTAACCCCAGTGTATCAGTATTAACACTACTGAAGTGAAGGCAATTTTCACATCTTTTGTGCATTATGGTCCTAGTTCCATAATTGTAACTTGCCACCTATACCTTTAATATTGACCGTTATCTTGGCGTCAAGTTACAATCGCAGCTTATGAGTTTGAGTTCATAAATAAGTCTCACACTGGTGCTATCATGTGAAGTCAACTTACAAAAGACGCTGCTTCAAACTTACCAAAACCCTCTGACGCTAAAAAAGCACAGCATTGTTTTGGGTTGAGTATTAGTAATTCCCTCAACAGGATGTTCCTTACATCAGCAACATAATCAAACATAACAATAAAAATTGTCCTTTGAAAATATTGAATCGTCAATTTGCTCAACTAAATTCCAGATTTGTTGATGTTGAAAATCAGCACTTCCGCTATCCTAGAGCCAAAGTTCAAGTCACACGGTGTGCGAAAAAGCAAGCCATCTGATTTACCTTCCAGCACATTGAGCGATTGTTTTGTGCGCAAAACCGAATATGGGACCGAAATCCAGTGTTACGACGCAACTCGCACATAAATCGCTCCCTACGACTGGAAGTATATACCTTATACTTGACCCCTGTTTGACCCCTTGCTTGACCCAAAACAGCTTCAACTTTACAGTGGTTCAAAAAAACCACCGTAGAGTTGAATCTTTTGACTTAGGCTCCGACTAAAATTGGAGACCCAAAATTGATGGAAAAATATCACCTTTGACAGATTTTCTAAGACTTCAACATTATAGCTTGATGTACAAACCGTTGAAAAAAACTTCTCAGCAAAAGTGAGCCCAGAGCCTGTAAGTAATAGGCTGATTAGAGGTATTGAAATGTCATTTTATATCTGAAGTCAAACTGATACTTCCGTTTTGCAGGACCTGAGATACTGATCACTCAGTGAATGACAAATTGTGAAAGCATGAATCTAGGTCTGCTGCAGGGACTACTTTTGGTCCATGCTCTGATTTGGTCCCCTTTAGCACTTGCTGAAGAAGGGCGGTGAAACTGACAATGATTTGCCAAATCCCCCCCCCCCCCCAGCTCAATTGCCTCATAACCAACTGAAAAGCCTTTCAAAAAGATGAATACAAATTCATCTCCAATATTCAAGCTGCCTGGATGTAAAACTAAAATGATGAACGACTCAGCACCTGATCCAGTGTTTCAGCCTTCTAAGTATTCGGCCATACTTAAATTTGGCACCCTTAACAGGCGGTTTATTCTGTTAACATCAATTGCCAAAATTCGTAGGGGTATTGGCATAATTACAAAATTCTTTCATTATCTCTAAAACGTAAAAACCATCATCTTGCTATTTGTTTTTTCACTATAAAAAAAACAAACAACATTTTTAAAGTTTTTTCTTTATTAAAATCTCAAACTAAATTATCATTTTTGGCAAAACCTGATACACAAAAACTCAAACTTAAGGCAGAGCTGGTTTATAAAACAAGTTAAAGAGACATGGCACATGTGAAAAATAGAGAGCACCTCAAAATTTTTCAAAATCGATTTTGTTGCATGGGTTTTTGTAAAGCTGTTAATACAAAAGCCCTCACCCGAATGATTAACACCAAATCAGCTTCCTTATGGGTAAACAGAACAATTTTGAAATTTAACGTCGCCGGCGACGTTAATTCAGCAGACGACGAAAAATGGCATTAACACAACAAGAAGAACATGCACGCGGTAGGGTGTGTCGGAAACATCGACCCTCGAAACCAACAGAGACCTCAGACTCGAAAACATCAGACCGGAGTAAATCACTCTCCGGGTCTGTTGAGTTTTCGAGGTCTGATGTTTCTAGACACCCGGGGGGGAGTCTAGAACATCAGACCTCGAAACAACAGGACCTCAGACACGGAAGTGATTTTTTTTGCCGAAGTCAACATTTTACTTCCGGGTCTGTTTTTTCTAGGTCTGATGTTTGAGACACCCGGGGGGGATGGTCTTAGAACAATCTGACCTAGAAAACATCAGAACCTCGACCCGGAAGTGAAGTTATTTCCGGGGTCTGATGTTTTCTAGTCTGATGTTTCTAGCACCCGGGGGGAGGTCTACGACCCAACATAGACCTCGAAACATCAGACCTCCAGACCCGGAAGTGATTTCAAAATGGGCGGAAGGAAATCTTATTTTCTGTACTAAGAGGCGAACACACGCTTCCTTAAAAACATGGGGAGGACTGGCTCTGGAATTGTTGACTAGTTACCCGTCTGGTTGAGAAGTTTTGTAAGTTAAAAAAAATGAAAAAAAAGAGATAGGAAACAAATACTGCTATTCTTCAGGGTGACAAGGGGAGATTGCACTGGACTTGGACCCCGACTGAGACCAAATGGACGTACGTTGCTAAATACACCCCATTTCACCTACTTGTTAGCCGCTCACCAAGCATATCATTTTACTCAAACTCCGTCCACAAGCCCGCATTCAGATTAAAAAGTAAAAAGTAACGTAAGTCATCGTGCCGAGCAAGCTCTGGTGCACGGAGTGACCATCTATCTTTCCTTACGTTTGGGCCAGACTCCTCGTATAATGTTTGCTGTGGGGGTTAGCCACTCCTCCCGCACAGCGAGTCATGTTACTTTCCCAGCATTGAATAAGGCTGCGTACCCATTATACCCCTGGGTGGAGAGGAGTAGTTGAGGAAAAGTGCCTTACTCAAGGGCACACACGTTGGCCGCAGTGGGACTCGAAACCACGGGGGGGGGGGGACCTTTGGATTGCGGGACGAGCACTCAATCCACCAGACCACACGTGCCCAGAAAAAGTACGTTCAAAAGATTCCCATTTTAAAATTACCTAGCCTACCTAATCAGTTAAGTTTTTTTAATTAACTTGCAATTTTAAATGGGTTCTATTAACTTATCTACTATTAATAGGAAAACATGGGTTTGAAACTAAATACTCCAAACCGACATACCTCCGCACCCACACCGTTTTGTAAAACGGTTTTGCTGACGGAATTATGAAGTTATTACCATACCACTTGTAATTCAATTGTTTCTACTAAAATTGCACTGCTGGGAAATGTGTTTTAGTAAGCGAACGTTGCAAAGGTTTTGCCCGTAAAGGAGGACACCTCCTCCCGCACCCTCGGCCATATCGTCCCTTTCTCCTTCGACTGGTCGGCCCCCCCAATTAGCGGCAGAAAACCAGGGCAAAACTCCTCCGTGTTCGGGCACGGTGAGGGTCTACTTTGAATTTAAAAAAACATACAAATTGGTTTTTCTTTTATTATAATGAAGTAAAATTTTGACTTCGAAGTCAACATTTTACTTCCGGGGTCGGATGATGTTTCTAGGTCTGAAGTTTCTAGACATCCCCCCGGGATGTCTAGAAACATAGACCTAGAGAACATCAGACCGGAATAGTAAAAATGTTGACTTCCGGCAAAAAACAAAAATCACTTACGGGTCTGAGGTCGTTGTTTCGAGGTCTGATTTTTCGTAACACCCGGGGGATGTCTTGAAACATCAGACCTAGAAAACATCGACCCGGAAGTAACTTCAAATCCGGGTCTGAGGTTCTGATTGTTTCGAGGTCTGATGTCTAACATCCCCCAGGGGTGTGTCTAGAAACATCAGACCTCGAACATGCAGCCCGGAAGTCAAATGTTGACTTCGGCAAAAAAAATCACTTCCGGGTCTGAGGTCTGATGTTCCGGAGGTATGATGTTTCTAGACATCCCCCCGGACCTAGAAACATCAGACACGAAACATCAGACCTCAAAACATCAGACCCGGAAGTGAGTTTACTTCGGGGTATGATGTTTCGAGGTTGAGGTCTGTTGTTTCGAGGTCTGATCTTGTTTCGAGGACACACGCCCGCGGTATGCATGTTTTTCCACGCTATGCACACGGTGGGATGGGCCGGTCCACAAAAAACACAAAACAAACAAGAACAAACAAGCACCCTTCCTCACACCACGGTCATAACCTGGGTTTTAATATCGTGAGGCAAGAGTCAAAAATATCAGTAATATAAACATTTTTGATAAAGTTATGGAAAACTTAAGTTGGCCTACAATGGATGTCTTATTCCCATATCCATGCCCCTATCTGTTTGGGTAGGGTATTTTATGTGTACAAAGCTCTCTGTTCTTCCAATGGCCATACTATATTTGAGAGGCACATGAAGAAATTTCATATTTTGTGAAATGTGGCAGTGCTGCTTTAACCCCCACGGTAAATGTTTAATGAAATTTAAATATGGTATTTTTCTTTAAAGATGTTCAAGATAGGATTTTCATTGTTATAAAAATGAACTTTGAATACACTAATATGATAATGAGCCTTTGTAATAAAATGTCAAATGGGGATTCACAATTATTGGAACTAAAACAGCTACACTAACAAGCACAAATAATAAATCTTTGTAAAATGTATTGAGCATATTTTTCCAATTTTAAAAGCAGAAACTAATATTACATACAAAGCAACTTACCTCACAACACCAAACTCGACTCATTTACAAGCTCAAATAATGCATCAAAAATCGCCAAGGACTTTTTTTTCAAAAATCCACACACACTACTCAAAATAAAGTTTCTTCCCAATTCGATCCCAAGAAAATCCAAATGGCCAGGAAATGGTATATTTAGCAAGTTAAAAAAGTCTGACCAATTCACTTGGTGAAGATCAACAAAGCCCAGGATCCCCTACCAGTGCAGTCACATCTCTGTGTATTTTTCTTGTCCATTTCTCTAAGATGCAGAACTTGTCTCATCCACCTAAAACTTAGAAAAAACGGTCTATGGTATTAATCCACATGAAGGGACACAGAGGTATCATTTCCAGTGAACACTTCACACTGCAGTGACACTTCACTGCTAGTTGGAAAATAGCATAGCCACAAGCCACTGTGGGGAAATTTTGACCGTTCATTCCATCACTAGGTGAGCTTGCTTACAACAATGGTTTGTGGATCACAGAGTCAACTGTGCAATAAAGATCAGGTGTGGCACATTGCCCCACTCCAATAAAGATTCATTTTTAAACTAACTCATCAATAGATGGCAGCAGTAGGGGTTCTACAAAACCAGTACTCAATTCTGCTTGCACTTTTTAAACGGACACCAAACATAATGGCATGAAAAAAAAATTTGACATGTTGAACTGGACCCTTACTGAAATCACTCCAAGAGTTTAAAAACAATTGGGTGTTTTCATTCTGTAAAACAAAGGAACAGTTGGGGGGGGGTTGGAGTTGGGTTGGGTTTGTGCACTTTCTGGAACAAAGAATGCTGCACTTACTGCCCGCATTCCAAACCTTGAAAAGCATGTGTCATCAGCCACATATGTGCTAATCCCAGATAATCCATATTTTACTTGCCAGATCACGATATTAACTATAAGCCTAAAGTACAATGCCTGAATCCTGGTCTTGAATAATTTTGGAGTGTGTCACAAACATGTAAGATACACGTAAATGTGTCAGGGATGTGAAAACTGCTTTTCACCACTGTTTAGCCTTTTATTTTACAGATTTTGTAAGTTCCTGGGATTTCTTAGTGGAACGATGGGTACAGGGATGTGGAGCCGGAGTGTAGGCACTATCAGCCTTTTGGTATATAATCTATAATACTAGTCAAAAAATATTTAAATTCTGGTTTGTACAGAATGGGGTTTTTCAGATGTTCCAAAAGATCATTTTAACAATGTTCATTTTTCACTGTTTTGAAGCAAAATTTATGAAAATTCTCCAAATTATACAAATCCTTAGTTAATTTCTAATAGAAATTGCTTACAAATCTAGCCCAAGAGTATATTTTGGGGTATTCATTTATTCAAAATGTTGATACATATTTTGTTGCACGATACCCTCATTCTTCATTGATAATGCATCAATAAGCACCTATTAGTTCAAGAGAATCCAGGCTTTATGCAATCAGTGTCATATCACACAATATTGGCTATGTCTTTTAAAATTTCACAGAGACAGAGAAAAAAACCAACCCCACACCAACACACACACTCGTACCCCCCTATTTTTAAAGGGGAACATTTTTTAGAACCGGCCTTATTTATTTTTACATCTACTTGTACTAGAAGCAAAATAGGGACATAAACTATTTCTTCAGGAAGAAAAACTGGAAAGAAATAAAGAAAAGAATTTAGTATTAAAGAACAAACAAACTAAATTACACTATTTCATGCTTTGCAATTGCAAATTAAGCTACTTTGTTATTTTACAGACAATTTTTTTCAAAAATTTTTCATTTACAAGTGATAAGCATGTTAGTATAACTTGCAAGTATATGTGCACAATTTCGTTTTGTCTTGCAATCAAATTAGTACTTGATGATGATAATTGTAACACATTTTCCAATCTTTCCATGTGCACATTTATATTATCACAGTTGTAATTATTTATGCAAACAAGGGTTTTAAAAAGATTGTATGGCCAATTTGTTTTTATTTTAGAACAACAAAATCATTAAAAGTAGCAACCATATTGTTCTTTTAATTTAATGTGTGTATAATATCTGACTTTGTATTACTTAGTGGGGAGAAACTGGGTTAAGGAGACTAGAACATGCCTAGAGAAATTGAAGATGTTCAAGTCTTTACAAGGAGTCTCTGGAAAACATCATGCATGTCTAGCCTCGCTTCATCGTGCAGTTATCTCCACGGCCCAAAATTACGCTACGGACCTTTTACCACACTAAACTGGATTATTGTGTACCCCTAACCCAGCTTACCTGTTAACCGTATGCTAATTTTAGCCATGTTACCATGCCCTCAGTGAATGAACGGCCGAGTTAACTGCACTTGAGTAAACACAGGCTGCCCTAACAGCAGTCCCTTTGGTTTGAGCGTGTATTTTTGGCATAAGGAAGTCATTTACATATAACATACTCAACCGCATACCTTCCCGAGGTCCAATCGATCCTTTGTTTGGTATACCATATAAGGAAAGCATGGGCTTGATTGGCAGAAAAAAGTTCCAAGTACATCGGCCTCAAATCGTTTTTCTGTTACGCTTTTTTCGTTCGGCCTCATAATAAGAGCAGTCCTCCGGCCCTACTCAGACAAAAATTTTAGCGCGAGTTTACCATTCGCTTGCACAGGTATTTTAAAGAAGGATAGTTTCTAAAACTTCTGATAGCATCCTGGACCATGGGCTTCATAAATGAAAAGCACTGCATATCTTTCGACTGACATTTTATTTTAACATTGCAACATGAAGAAAATAAACCTTTCCTAGATCATGGCAATTTCTGTTGAATTTGGCATAAACTTTGGCACAGCGATGCTAACTAAGTGAATGCCCCTATCACTTTCATGCACCTAGGCACAAGAGGTCACGCTCAATTGGTGAGCGGCACTGTGTAAAAGTATCATGTGATATTAAGAAAAATTCCTTTAAAAAGGAATGGGCAACGATCAATCGTTAATGAATCATGTTTTGTTGCAGGTTGTAAATTTTGTCCCTATAGGCATTATGGTAGTTCGTAAAATGGTTGAATGATTTTGTTGTATTTGGCAATTATTTTTTTTGAAGAAATGCAAGGCAGGATTGCAAGAATCAGAAGAGCAGAAGGTTTTCTTATAGGTTTCAGAGATGTGGTTTTAGTTCTTTATGATGTTTGTACAATGGAATGGATAAATTATATAACCATGAAGTTGGTATTTGTTGATACATTGTTAACATACTTCCAGCTATTCATTGGATTCACTTTACAAGGTAAAACAGAGGTGTATAAACAATTTTAGGAGATACACTTGTAATGGAAGAATGTGAGGCTCTACCTATAAGTATATTGTTTTGAAGTTGTAAGTGAAACTAGTCACAGTGTATTTAATAATAAATACGACAGGCAAATACTAACCACAAGTGCCGACATAATACGAATATACTTAATATTTACCAATTATAAGTGTAAAAATATAAATTCTGGTTATACAATGAAAGTGCAAAAATAAATATACAGATATATAACGAATATATGTACCGTATAAACTGGAGGACCGTTTACTTGATGATGTGGAAATAGATTGTGCTTATCCAGCGGTGTGTGTTTGAGTCTATACTACAATGCATAAGTTTGGCAAATATATTCATGAGGGATAATTTTTCAAGAAATCTAGTTTGACTCACAAGAACTTTGACTTTAATACTCATTTAATGTTCTTTAGGTGCTATTTAAGTTTTAAATTCCAATTTACACACATTAGGCACGAATTTAAAATAAAATGAAATATTAAAACTATCATTTAGATCGAATCTATCCACCTAAAGCTATATTCCAAGTTAGAATGGCATCGGATATTTGTTTTCATGCATAGCATAATTTGTGTGTATATTAAAAAAAGCAAAAAATAAAAAAAATTCTGGATCCGGAAGTTTTATATAAGTTGTGATGGGTTGAAATGAAGACTTTGATTTGATCTATTATTTTACAAACCGTGACCAGTAATATGGAGAAGCATTATGTAAATTCCAAACCTGATTTGGGGTTTGAGAAATGAGTGCGCCCTCATGGGAAATCTCTGAGGCGGCCTTAAGGGTTTCTAGAATTTGTTTATGGTATTGTGGTATTAATTTAAACGTAAGTTATAATGTGTTAAGTTTAAGTGAAAACTTGTTATCTACAGTTTTACAACTGATACGAACAACAGTGCAGAGTAACTAATATAAATAGATCTCTTTAGATACAAAGGAAGTGTAAACATAACTTCTACAGTGGAGTGTAAAATCAATAGAAATAAGTTATTTTCCTGTATGTTTACAGTATACCCAAGGTGAAATTGGAGGGATTAGCTACATGTACTCAATGTGCTGTAAGATGTAGATGATTTGGAAAAGCACGGCTTGAAACTTCAGAAACCTTGAGGAACACTAACAGCAAGTATCCAGCATACATTCGCTCTCGTATCTTTAGAACTTCAGAAACCATGACGGTGGTAGGTGTTGAAGAGACTTGGTATATCGGCATCCAAGCCATTCACGCCCAAACTCACAACAAACATAAAAAGGAGACAGGAAGGACAACAGAAAAGGTTAATATGCATTAAGTAAGGCAGATTAACATTTATTTCACATTGCTGTGAGAACTACATGTCTTAAACAAAAGTTACCTTAACATTTTATGGTATAAACCTAAATCTCACATTCCTTGCTTACCAAAAAAGACCCACCCCTTAAATGGTGGGTGTGATCCCCCCAAGAGGGATTCAATCAAAAACACATTGTGGGTTTCTCTTTCCCACTTTCAATAAGAATACTCTCTGAGCATCAATTTTCTCACAAGGCATCAAAAAATGTTTTCAAACTTTATCTGCCATGACACATGCTACATAAACCATTTGGATGTTTATTATCAAATAAAGAAAACTATTTGAGAGATTTACCAAACCTATCTTCATCTTATGAAAAAACCTCATCAAACCTACTACCACCCCCGGTGGCCATGTGACGGAAACCAACTCCAGGCTAATCTGTTTACACCACCACATCACCCTTGACTCCAACTTTGGTTTGCCAGTCCCCAAAAGGATGACTTAGCCTCATGTTTCATTCCCTCATTGAAGGACATAACTTAATATCAACCGCCCTACTATTAGCAGCGCACAGCACGCTTAGCAATATCATCCGCTCTCTCATTACCCATTATATTACAATGACCCGGCACACAGTCAAAGTGAACTATAAATAATGACGGTAAAATCCACATCCACTTACCTAAGACTTCATTCACAACCGTTTCACATTTCCTCCGCGAGTTACATAACAAGACTTTCTGATATCGCGTAGCCCACCGTTAGCTATCCGCTTCCACCTTCGTCACAAACAACTTCTTCCTAGCATTAATATAGGCCTGAGCCTAAGTTTTGTTACACGCCCTCTATAACTCGTCAAGTGGCTTCCTATACGCCGTACTTCGAAGGTGAAAGAAACCTAGTACGGATTTGTACAGTGTTTTCGCATGCAAAAACTAATGTAGATGTTCCTATTTGTAAACAAACAACACACGCTTTAACTCTTTGGAAATCTTGAAGAACAGTAACTACAATGCCCATTCGCGACTTTTATCTTTACCTATACATGGATCTATAATACACATCTATTTTCGTCTAAAACTAATCACAACCAGTTCCTAAATCACTACTAAGAAAGGCACCCATGTATTTCGTTTGTCCCTGCATCCTATGGAAGATCATTACTTCCGGGGTAAAACCCATAGCTAGCAAACGGTCTCCGACTTGTGCGAAAGGACATCACTGCAACGATGTGTGAAAAGTGTCTTAACATTTCTTCATAATTT
>JAMKCH010034696.1:0-15460 GCA_023653785.1 Ophioderma brevispina | reverse complement strand
CTTCAAGTCCCACTATTTAATTGTCTAGGACTCTTCCTTTTATCAGGTAGTCCCATTGGACACTGTGTGTCATTACCGATAGTCCCCGGGACCTGAAAATCAAAACTTGGTATCCATAGGAACCTCCTAATTTTAAAAACTTAGGGGTCCTAGGACTGGGAATTCAACTGCATGGGACCTCACACACTAGTACAAACAGTCCCCGGACCCTCACAATTTAGGGACGCTGAGAATTTTGTAAATGTAATAAAATTCAGAGTCCCATTATTTCAAATTCCTAGGACTCTTCTTTTTTATTACCTGTAGTCCATATACACTTCGTGTTGTACCCCGATAGTCCCTAGGACACTGAAAATCAAAACTTAGTGTCTATAGGACGCTAATTTCAAAACCTATGTTCCTAGGACTGTGAAACTCAAAACTACGTCCGACGGACCTCTAAAAAAACCCTAGATTGCTCGCTCGTGAACACCGGCAACGTCCCGCTGTGCATGGGTTACATCCACCAACATCAGCGCATGCACGCTACTGCTTGCCATTTGAAAACACGGATATTTATTTCGGATTTCTCAAGAAAATCGAAGACCGTGTAGATTTTTGTCTAAAATGATTCCTTTATATACCACCTGCAACCGTTAAGCAGAAAAACTTCTAACCGTCACATATTTTTGTTCTAAACCTTATTCTCAAACCCGGAATATCAACTTTCCACATACGTTTACTACGTCCGGGCGACGAAACTGTTATTTTTGAACAATGACAGCATAACAAATAGCTCAGGCATGACGTTGTTGGCTGCTGTGCATTTACTTATAAAAAAAACTTAAGTTGTTTTACAGTTTTTGATTTGCATGTTTGAGCAAAAACGTGTGCCATTTTGGTCGACCAATATATCTTATAAAATTCGTTATTTAGTGCTTATATCAAAACGGATTGAAAATCGCCGTGAAACTTCACAGATGGGGTCAGGTCGTTAATTAAGAGGCATATTTTATATAATGAAATCGGGCATCCCTTTTACTTCTTGATTTGCAAAAAAAAAAAAGGTCAATATATATTAAATTAAACATTTGATATGTTAAAATAGTCCTAGTATAGTGGATTTTGTATAGAACTTGTAATCTTAAGGGGCCCGATTCTGAATCTTTGTAAAATAAATATTCCATGTGAAATTATTGCGTTTTTTTCATTGTTTCCTAAATGAAACGTTTTTACAACCATGCGGCAACGTTATTACAACTTTTGATGTTTATTAAAGGTGTACTTCGTGACGGTAACTTTTATCACAACGATTGTTACCAAAGCCAGGGGCAGGACACGACTTGCTCGATTAGGCATTTTGGGATTTCAAAACGGTAATTTATGGATTCTCTTTACGGCGCAGTTTATACGCCAGTATCGGTCCCCCCCCAGTGACATTACGAAATCACCCTTTGAACAAAAAACCTTCGTTCAATAATCTAGAAGTGTAATATCGTGATAATTATTTTGGAAATAAATTATTGGCTATTCAATCGTCGGGGTTAAGTGGATTACACCGATGCAAAACAATAATGGTCAATTAAATTTAAATAATTCGTGACCAGATCTAAGCCTTTAGTCCAAGTCTTGGTCCGATATGCGTAGGAGCGCCCCTCTTACGTTAAGTCTTTTGAAAAAGACTAGCCTCCTCCGGGTTACGCCCGGATGTTTGATACAGTTTGACTTCACTGTTGCTGTTAAGTTGTATGTCCTAGTCAGTGGGAGAAGGGGTCTCCTCGTGCACCCCTTCCTGACTCAGTTTCTATCAATGTTTTTTTTAATGATCATATAAGTCATTTTGTACATCACATTAAAGAGAAAAGACCAGACTTCCAGTATTTTTTGTTTCATTCATCTCATTTTCTTGTTCATGCGGCGATAACCCCAGTTTACTGCGGAACACAAAAATCAAGTTTGTGCCACTTTTCTGGTTGAGTGAAAACGGTGCAAGAATTAGTTAAAACATAAGTTTTAACATTTGGAAACAGATTGGAAATTCAAAAAGGGATTAACTTCATAAAGAAACTCAAAAAGATACAAAAGTTATGTAATGGTGGAAGTAATGATCAGTAAGTTCTTGCTTTTAAGATAAAATGAATAACATTTGACATACTATTGTTTATTAGAAGAGAACCATGAGCGTACAGCAACCTGGAGGGGAGAGTTGTTATGGTCTTGAAGTATATATTATCAAACCCAAATTCCTACCAACACATTGATATTTTGCTTCCAAATTCAAATTTTTATTGACAATTACATTCCTTCCGGCATGATTTTAACAGATACCAATTTTGTAATAAATTCAAAGCTCCATTTCATTGACGAGCAATTTGTATTGTTTATTATTTATGAAAAGAAAATATTTATCATTGAACTGATTATGTTGACTATTAAAACTTGTGTCGTTAAAACTAGACTTCCTTTGTTTAATTTAATCTGTGTTTTGTTTCTTTGGTCAAGTTGCAATGATTTGTGAGCTTCAAGACCGCATGGCATAACTGCGCAAAACAACTCTGCCCATGCATAAAAGTGGCACAAAATCGATTTTGGTGTATCGCAGTAAATTGATTATATCTCTGGATTGACAAAAGCAAATAAGATGAAATAAACACCATTGTAAAGCTTGGTCTTTGTTCTTTAATATTATGCCAAATAAGAATGACTTATTTTGAAATTCATATTTGACCAATTTTTTTTTTCTGATTGTACCACTTTTTTTGAGACAGGCTGTATATCAGAAAAAACGCGTAGAAAACGATTAGCTATGTTAAAAAAAAATCAAAAATTGTCCCATCTACCATTTTTATGTAAATTTATGCCAATTAGGATCGCCATTACAGAAAAACATTGTTTTCACCATATCTCAACAACAAGAAAACATAAAATGTTGGTTTCTTGTTGATCACATTTGTATTATTATCTTGCTTCGGATTCAAGATTGCAGCCAACATGGCCGCTCCAACGATCTGTAAAACATAAAAACGATGTATACATGTAATATTTAATTGTATAGTAAAAATAATAATATAATTATAAATTTAAGTAAGAGTTGTATGTCTTTGACCACAAGAAACTCATATCTATCTTGTTTGTATGATATGCATTCTTAAAATTCAATGCAACGGCCACTTTCTTCCCATCAAGAATCTTTTATACCCAGGAAAATTACCTAACTGGATATGTCATCTCACAATAATAATAAAAGTCTGAATTAAAGAATGAGCTACCGTAAAATCGCGTATACACGCACCGGTGCCTATAATAGAACGATTTCGAAATCCGGACAAGAGAGAAAAACATTGATTAGCGCCCTCTAACTAATAAGGTCGTTTTTTGCTTCGACCGTTGTCTATCACTGCAGTAAATCCATGAATACCTGTCCGTAATGATTTACATAAATCTTCTTCCCCAGGGATAATTACCAGGTCTGAATAGCCACCTGTGTTATTCGAGCATTCTGCATTCAAAGGGGTTTTTACATAGCTGGATAGCTTGCCTTTCTTGTGCGGTGTACCGCGATGACTGACAGGTTCTATAATACAGCGTCCGTGTGACTGCGTGTCTCTCATGGGGGACCCTCATTTCATTTACCCCGACCTACTGACTTTTGTGCTCATTAACGAAGTTTACTACAAGTGAAGTTTTGGTTTTCGTACGTGTTTGTTGTTAGAACTTCCCTGGAATTCACTGATGTTATAATCCTATTCATCTTGTACCTCCCAATAATGGAATCCTGATTGAACCATCACAAGATTTAACAAAATAAGTTCATTAATTTCTTGGTTAGAGTAAAAATAACAGTTGAAGTCCAACTTCAATGCACGATGTTTTGGCACGAACTTAACACAAGCATTAGTATGAATTATTTTCAAACAAATTGGTGATTCGGTCTCTTTTTCTGTCTTATTTCCTATGATGCCTTTTGAGAGCTTGGTTTTGGGTTAGAACGTCGTTTTGATCATTTTTTCGTCTTGTTAATATGGAAAAGGATGGATTGTCATGTTCTTTTCTTTGAGAAAAAGAATATTCCTTAAATCCCTTTCTTAATTTCATGCTTTCTAATTTTAAATGAGACCATAACAAAGTTCAAAATATTTCCAAAAAAAATATTTTTATCTGTCCTCTACATGATTCCTTGTGATTATACAGGTCCGTACGGCCATGATTTATATTTTGTTTGTTGGGGGTGGGGGTGGGGGGGGGAGGTGCGGACTTCAAAAAAAGTGGACCTTTTTGTGTAAAAGTGGACCTAACCCCCTAAACCTGTCCTTTTTGGGCTTTTTTATCATTTTTCACCAAGGTGGAATTTGGTTCAACTTTCGCTAAATTTTGACTTTTTATCAAAATCTAGCAAAAGTGGACGTTTTGCCCTTTTCTCGAATTTGGGGTACCCCCCTGCTTACGTGTGATTATATATTGGGATTTTGGGACTTTTTTCTGTCTTTGTTTTGGATATGATAAGTACATTGATATGAACATTGCATCACAGAGCTAAAGCAATACGGTGTAAATTTGCAATAAAAGCTTAGGAATGGAAAACTTGTATCGCTCCCACATAATCGGTGACCTTAGCCTGAGCCTCCTAGGGGGCAAGACTCAAGAAGTTTCCCCAATTTTTCCAGCTCGCTACGCTCGCCGGTTAGACCCAATTTTTTCCCAGTCGGTGTTCGAAATTCTTAAAAAGGGGAGGGGACGGAAATAGTACTTGATACATAACTTCCAGGCTGGGCGCCCGCATAAGATTAGTATTTCCTTCTCCTTCCCTTTTCCCTTCCTTGCTTCTCTCTTTTCCCTTCCTTTTCGTCACTCTTTTCCTTTGTCTGTTTCCCCTTTCTTCTCTCTGTTTCCTTCTCGCATTCTCCGTTTCTCTCATCTTTTCCCCTTCTCCTTTCCCCTTTCCTTCTCTTTCTTCCTCTTCAACTTCTTTCACCCCTTCTCTCTTCCCCACTTTTACCCCCTTCGTCCCCTTTTAGTTGTCCCCTGCCCCCGCTGGTTTCGCCACTGACTTGTCGCGACTGTGGACCAACCCAACAACTATACTTTTTCTTTGTGTGCAATCTCAGACAAAGAAAAAGCACACCACTCCCATCCAAATCCAAAGTAAAAGTAAGTCTTTCACCTAGTCTTCGCAGAGTCGTACCGAAGCAATCATTTGAAAGGGGGAAAACTTTCCCCAACGACCCACGTTGACCCGGTTGTGAAAGCAGATATAGTTGGGAGCCACAGTCCGGGGACTCCATAGACGATACGAATAAGCTTGAAACTAATGTTGCGTGAAGAGTCCTGAATCTATTGCCCTATTGTTCACCATTGTTTTTGGACTAGGAGTACGCCGGACTATAATTGCTTCTACACCGTGTACTGATCAAAGAAACCCTGAATGTGGAAATTGTTTAGATTGATTGATCTAACTGAGTTCCTAAAAGAAGATTGCTCAAATTAGTAATCCGATTACCATGTTCTCTCAGTACCAGGCACTTGTTTTGAAAACGTCCAATGGCCGGCTGACTGGACCCTTCAGGTAATCTGTTCAACCGCTTCACGCTTGCCACTCAAGCAAGACTAACTTTTTCCAAGCAAATAGTATGGTTGGCATAGAAACTCTGGGGTCATTCTGACCGATAGCTGATGTTGGGAATTTTGCCTTAAGTTTAGAAAACATTGACACTTTATCGAAAGAGAAAAAAAGCCAAATCTCCTCTATTTCAGTAAGCTAATTCAAGGCTTTGTTGCTGATGAACACAATGGATGTATTTATTTTGGAGCTGTTTGAAAAGGTCCGGTCATTCGTGTGATATATAGCATGCTCGATGTATATTTATTAATCTTTGATTGGAATCGTGATTCGGGGAATTTGCCATTTGTAGTAACATTTTTATTTTTATTTATTTTTTTTTTTGCATTACATAATATTAAGTACAATTCTGGAGAATGTTCGAAAGTCCACCCTATTCTGTAGTCACTACTGTAACCTACGTTTCTAGGGCACTGCAACCCACGATATGCGTTTACCAGTGTCCTCATCTCATTCACATTATGTTTATCATGTATTATGATATTGTATTGTTGTATGTTTATGTTGCGATGAAATAAATTTGATTTGATTTGGATTCATGATTTGAGCAAGAATCTCATTTAATTACGTGCGCTGAGGGATGGCTTGGCAGCTCTCCTGTTGAGAGGGTGATATCGCATTACCTCAGCCGGTAATGGGATCAGGTGAGGTTTAATAACAATAAGGTGGCAATCGTGTTAGGGTCTTTGAAACGTATGTCCATGCTCTAACAGATACAGGAAACAAATCCTTTACGTGGGCACGCTTTACGAATTAAGGCCTTTGCTGGAACAGCGGTTTTACAACTATGCCATTTGATACTCATGGGTTCAGGGCAGGGGTTTGCAGGAATGAGTTGCGCTAAATAGTAACCAACGAACGATTTGGCGTCATAGACACAGCCGAAGTAGTTGCTCATCTGCAGAATCTACTAAGAGGGCGCTAGTCAAACATTTCTCTCTCTTGTCCGTTTTCCGAATCGTCCTCTTAAGGGCCACGGTGCTTGTATACGCGATTTTACGGTCTATGTGTTGGACTAGTATAAACACACATGGACGATTTGTTTTTTAAAATTAAGATGGCGGCCAATTATGACTACATTCAAGCAATTGGCACCTTAAAAAATACCGTATGTGGTCGTATATCTAGATATAGCACTAGTAAAGAATTATAGAATGCCAAAAATAGGAATGTGTCTAATATTCATTAGTAACCAAAAACTTTGCTATTTGTTTCAGTATTATTTTGTTTTAAAATTCAAGATGTCGGTACTAAAGCCGTTTTAAGGATTTTTTGAACTCGGTGAATTAGCCGCCATCTTGAATTTCAAATTAAGTTAACCAAAAAAAAATACCAGCTTTGAGTTTTAATTAGTCAGACGCACATTTATCATTACTTAATTCACATTTTGCATCCTAATATGGGGATGGTATAAGGTAATTTCTAAGTTTTAACACATTTTGAAGGCGGCGGAACAAATTGGCCGCCATATTGATGTTAAATATACTCACTAAGCCAAAAAAGGGCAGATATGAGTTTCAATAGTGGAAGACAAATTATTTTCCCTAATTTTGTGAATATACGACTAAATAATACAAGAATTTAGCCAGTTTTTATACATTGTCTAGACGTTGAGCGGCAATGGGTGGCTACCATCTGGATCCGTAAAGTCAAAACAAAAACAATACAATATGCATGGCAAGCGGTCATTAATGGCTCTAGAAGAACAGTACTAGCGATCCTAATTTGCCATACATTAACATAAAAATGGTAGAGATGGGACAAGTTTGATTTTTTAACATAGCTAACGTTTCTACCGTTTTTCTGATATAGAGACTTCGATTAGAAATTGATTTAAGGAGGGATGCCAACTTCACATCTATATCAACATCCGCGTAACCCTAGTGCTAGTCTTTTTTCAAAGACTTAACGGTAGAGGGGGCTCCTACGCATATCGGACCAAGACTTGATTAAAGGCTTATGTCTGGTCAGGCCCGTAGGCAGGAATTGATTTGGGGGGGGGGTGCGACTGGGGGGGGGGGGGTGCGGATTTGCCAGAAGTGGAACTTTTGTGCGTACCAACAAACCAATTCTTTCGGCTCGCTGCGCTCGCCGGTTGCCCCAAAATTTTCACCGTCGTCTCCAAATTCGGAAACCTTAACATCAAAGCGGACCTTTGTCATTTGGTGGGGGGTGCGTCGCCCCCCCCGTCTACGCCCTGTACTGGTCACGATATTGAAATTTAATTGACCATTTAATATTGGAAATTACATTTTATTTCATCGGAAACGTTCAAGTGCTGACTCATAGATTTCCATAGGAGGGGCGCCCTCAATTTTCAAACAAGTCATTGTGTTTGTTGCCTGTACATAATGCCTTTCCATATACTAACACTGTGTGAAATAGCTAAGGCTCAAATCAAAGTCCTTCATATAGAAGTTATAAAATTCCTGATACAGAATTTTTAAAAAAAAAACCGGATCCGGAAATTTTGTTATACACATATCCTATGGCAGTGTTATAGGCTACACATAAATGTTTACTGCTCAAAACGAAAATCGAATTCATCTCAACTTTTGGAATTGAGCATTTTAGGTTACTATCTTTAGTTCTGTTTTACTATTTTTAATTAACACTTAAGTGCCTAAAGTGGGGGGGGGTGCCATAGTACCGCAAGATCTGTTTTTCGGCGATTTCCACTCGTGAAAAATATTTTCGAATCTAATTTTTTGTAATTGTGTAACTTATGCGATGCGCTTCTTTCCATAAAAAAATACTACAATTTCTTCGCACCGTTAATGAGATAATTAGCTTGGGTCCCTAGGAAGCCCTCCCCCCCCTTAGCACCAAGGGAGTGTGATTTAAAAAATAAAAATTAGTCAAACCCTGTTGCCAGAACTATTTTTCTGCTTATGTATGTTCATATGCAGGAACAAATTAATTACATAATCAGAATAAACTAATTAACCCTTTATGTGCTGAAAAGAAGCGATCCTCATCGAGCGCCATTGCGTGTACAAACCTATGGCAAATACGACTGCCCCACGAAAAATACAAGATGTACAAAATGGTAATGTTTGTGCTAAATATCTGTAAATTGGTCCTTCTAGATCAGATATAAAAGATAAATGATTTGGGCAATGTGTATGCTTTGGAAGCAGGTCAGCGGAAACAACATGTTACTTTGAAGCGATTTTGACGCATTTTCGACAACAATGATTGCCCCTAATTTCCAGACGATAAACCGAACTCATTATATTGGCACCTTTGGCCTAAATCTCAAAGGTGGTATTAGTTTCATTGTGAAAATTCCATCGGGAAAGTGGTTTTCCTAGGGGGGGGGGGTTCCATGGAACCCCCCCACCCCTTAGGCACCAACGGAGTGAAAACATCCTCTGGCACTTAAGTGTTAATAACACGAAAAAGTTGTATTTCAAACCTCTGCGTCAGACTTTAATCCGCACATGGGACAGTTTTTGCATTTTGAACTAGCTAATCATTTTCTACGCATTTATTCTGATATAGAGACATTGATTAGAATTGATTTTTTTTTTGGGGGGGGGGGGTTCCGAGACCCCCTCTACCCACTAAACTACTACCCCCCTGGGGACAGCAAAAAAGTATAGTCTAGTAACACTTAGACTGTCCCCCAGTCTCTGCTCTGTCTCTGGGTTTAGAAGGCACTTGGTTAAAAGCAAGGCTAATGCTAAAATTTGAAGACCATTACACCATTCATTACTACACTTGTCCACAGAAAGCTACAAAATGCAATTACACAGGGCTCCAGAATTACACAAATATTGGAATAGCTAGCAGATATGGTTGAAGAGTCTAGTTTAATTTCCAGTCGCTTAGCATTTTTCATCACCGTGGGACCCGAGGGAGGGTCTAGCAACACTGAACATAAATCAGTGAACAGCACGGATAATACTCGCTGCTACCAAATACATGTTACTTATCCTTCCGATATTTTACACAGTTAGATTGCATGGTTATAGTAGTTGATTAATTAAATTATATAAACTTTTGAAACAATAGCAACTCTATTGATTTACATATACGAAGAATATACATTGAACTACGTCTAAGAGGAGCATAGCTGTTGTTTATGATCATTTATACTTCCAATTGACTGATCTATTGTAAGTGTCGCAAACATTCCTTCAGGCTTGCTCTTTTTAAGGGACACATGGCATGAAAAAATATCAGACATAATGAAATGGCCCTTACTGGAATCACTTCCACAATTTGAAAACATTTGGGATGTGTTACATTTTGTAAATACAGCAGAGTTTGTGGCAATCTTGCCACAGAAAATCAAGGTGTTTACACCCCTGTCCATAATTGATAGTGATCTACCATGTTTTACACAATTCAAAGCATTCAGACTAAAAGGATTCAGACATTTACTTGAGGTTTGTGACAAGTGAAAGGTAATTTATAGCCGGTGTGGCCGGATATATGGTCCGCCGTCTCACAGTCCAGGGAAATCGATTCAGTTGACTCTTCACGTAACATTAGCTTCACGCTTGATTCCGTTGTCGTTTATGGAGCCCGGACTTTGTGTCCTGCCGGCCATATTCCTTTCACACCGGGATTAGCACATATTCAATAGCAATGGTCTGTGAGCTGCTTTTCAAGTTTGATACAATGCTGCTACCGTAATCCGTCAGCATCCGTGGCTGAGAAGTGATTAACTGATAAAGAGGAATAAAAATATTAGTCTACTTGTTTGCCTTTTTTACAAAAATGTAATACCAAATTGTGTTCAAATTTATGGAAGTGGTTCCCCAGTAAGGATCCATTCATTGCGTTTAAATATTTTTTTCATGACACTGTATCTGTTAAATATACACGTATTATCCACATGGCAATGCACATATTCCGAAAGACACAACCCTTTGGAATGTGTATTGTTAGCGTTAAAGCTATTTTATCGTTATATGACTATGTAGGGACATTTGTCCAGATCAACCCATTGTATTAAGTAGTAGCAAATCCTGTCAAGTTATGAGGTCATCATTTTGTCAGTGCACATTGTTCAGTCACTAAAGACTATCCGATGCACTGGATATTCCTATTCGAATGAGTGAAAAACAGATAGCCTTTTAAGAATCTGTATATTTCTCATTCCCATGGGCCGATTGACACAAGATTTGCACTTGGTTTTTTAAGATAAGGAATATGAGATGAAAAATACTCAAGTAGGTTTGAGAAATTGAAGTATCGTCTTACCACTTATACGGGGATACTCTGTAGTTGTTTGACAAGGATGTATCGGTACACTTCATGTTTTATTGGTCGTTGCAAAATAATATGGTAAATACATATCATAGTTAACAAACATTCAACACGAAGTTTAAGTTTCAGATTTATTTACTTTGTTCGTATTGTTTCGTATTATTTCAGGTATTCTGAGAACATACTTTGTGTCCAATTCGTCTCCACACTAAGAAATAAAACTCTAGCCGAAGAGTATTAAATATCAATTTAACATATCAGCAAAAAAATGGAGCAAAATTGATGACTTTCGATCATCTAGGGAAAGCGTTCCATATAATGATTAATGTGTAATTCAAATGTCAGCATTCATAACGAATTGCGTTTGATAGTAAACCATTCCCGGTGGCTGACCAGTCGTATGTGGCCCGTCCTTGCACGAGAGCGATTTTCCCCAAAAGCATTATAGCAGAAATCTACAAAGATGGACACAATATAATTCGCATGCGGATTATATTTCCCTCCTGAGAATAGAAAAACTGGATTATCAGGAGGAAATATGTATGAATAATATATGGATCAGCACGAGAGTAATTATCCTTACGAGGTCGAACCGAAAGGCTTAGTTATATGGCTTGGCTTGTTTGTGGTAAAAATAGAGAACTAGGCATACTATGGGACGGGCACTCAAACTGACAAGGGATCACAAGATCGTATAAGTCGCGATGTGTTATTTTAGAAACTCTAAAAAATGTTCGAAGGCGATATTAAAAACAAACCCTCTGCCAAAAGTCGCCACCCACCACTGCAAAATCCTCCTTGGGACGGAAATAGGTCCACCCAAATCAGCCCCCATCCCACCACTAAAAAGAGTGCTTCGTTTTCTTGTTGTTCTTCATCCTTAACTTGGTGGTAAACAAAACTTCTAGGTGACACTTTGCATTTTTTAGATAGTCGGGTTTTGAATATTTCTAATAATTATGAACGGAGTGAGTCCACAAGAAAAACTGGACCCTGATACCATCCTTAGGTTAATAATCGACCCACCAACTTGATATCATCATCGGAAAGCTATTATTAGCTTTAATGTGCTATCAAGACCATTCCCACCTTTTATGTATAGGTCAACTTCAATTTTGAATCAAGTACTCCGTTTGTGGCACACGATTGCGTCAGGGATGCTATAGCATCTGCTCTCCCCTCATAACTCTCATCCCTCGATTCTGCTCAAGGTCTCCCAGTCGAGGGAGCAGCGCCCCTTGCTCATGGTTGTCGCTCATGTGTCCTGCACGGCTTAAATTGCGTTCACGCGTCCGATAGAACTATACCAGTAGCAGAGCCGGTTCTCCTTCCAATGAGACTCGACCTCTTTCGATTCCGACAGACCGTCAGTACTTTCCATATACGCACCATCAACGCCCTGCGTCTGACAGTCTGACGGGTTTCCGCCGATCTTTAAGTCGGGACTTTCTGACGAGGCTGCCGGTATTGCATTGCAGTCAAGGATATCGTCCATTAGATTGACTTAAGCTGGTAGATTCCTCCACTTCAGACGATGGTGTTCCTCACACTCGGGTAACCCCTATTCCGCGTCTGTATATATAGGACAAGTGTGCAGCTTCCTGACATCCATTTTTCATGAGGGCATCCAGGCGCCCACGGTCCTGGCCTACAGATCGGGGACTCCATCCATCCATGCTAGGCAATTTCCTGGACTTCGTACACCCATGTCTTTATCGGTAACGATTGGCCGGATGTTATATACTGCCAACACACTTATGTGGGCAGACCATCCGATATCGGGTTACAGTTTCATTGAAAAACAGCCCTTAGGCCAAACATTGTATCTAGAAATCAAGGTTCCGGCCAGGATTGCCTATGTTTCGCTAGCTTTAGCAATGGTTCAGCTTCACTGCGCTAAAACAATGAAACCGCTGAAGCGAATCTGGACCAAAAGTGACCTAAAGTGCGGAGAAAAGGATTAAAGGGTATGTTCAACCAGGGGCGGGTTTAGGGGGGTGCCCCCGGCGCGCGCCCCCTCTATTTTTTGCAGAGCACAGGGTGTCCAGCGCCGCACAGGGCGCCGGGTGCACTGTAGATCTATAAAAATGCCTTTTTTACGCCCAAGGCGCCCTGTAGATCCCCAAGACTGATGGTATTGGGCGTCGGGCGCTGTGTAGATGTAACACCTATCTGAATTTCGAACCGATTAAAAAAAATACGGGTCTACCCGGCGAGCGCAGCAAGTAGGAAAATTTGGCGCCCCCTCAATTGAGAAATCCTGGATCCGCCCCTGTCAACCTTTCGCCTCGGGACCCGGAAGCTCATTCCCCCGAATTAGACTTCCCTAGTGTTCCGCTTTAGAACTCGCCCTCTGTTTAATGTCTACATAGGTTGTCACTTTTTTGTTTATCATGCCGCCGGTCTTCCTGCGGCAGTTGCTTCTATAGTAGCCGCTTCTTCGAGCTCCATTACCGTCTCTCCCAATCACCTAGTTTTTCCTCTGATATAGGGCTACCCTTCTTCCACGGACGAGCTTCTTGTCTACAAGAAGCAAGGTCTGGGGTGTACGCCTGATCATGTCTTTATCCCAGTCCGAGGAAAGCCCCAGTAAGATGGAGGACGAACCTTGGTGCCCCACTGCCTTAAAGACACTATCAGTATGTGCTAAATCAGAAAATCGAACAAATCATCAAAAATTCGATTTTTGCATGTATGAACAAGTACAGGTATCCCTAATCATAACCTGCAAATGATAAGACAAGAGCAAACCTAATAAGGACAGGAGCGGAGATTAAGTCATAAACTGTCCGTTCGGCCAATTACTACAACACGTATTGATATGGGGTGGAAATCGTATCTTGGACACTGCCGTTTTTCTTCTTTTCTGTCAATTCTTCAGTTGGAAAATGTAACTTATTGAGAATTCTTACAGACTTTATCTCACTTTGAAGCTATTCCTGCAAATTTCCAAAATATTTTTCAAATCAATGATAGTGTCTGTAAAAGATTACATACTTATAGACCTAAGATAATCAGAGGGAACATTAAGCTGTTCCTTACCTGCAAAAATCCTCCATAAACGTGTACTTGAGTTGGGATATGGATTGGCGCGGTGGTAAATCGCGATACACAGAGCTAAAAGCCCACCGCCCCATATTAGAGCGCATGACACTGGTTCTCCAAACGGCCTCATGGTGCCTGTATTCGGTCCACTCCCATTGCGGACATGTTGCAGCAGGAAAGCATGGAAAACAGCAAAACTACGTTCTCCACGTTTACTGAAAGAATCAGCCGTGTAGGGCGCGTTTTCACCAAAAAAAAAGCGCCTGTTATCAGAGGTCAAAGGCATCAAGTCTGACTTTGACCCTGTGGCGGCGCTGTAGGACGCCGTGTTTCCAGTTGAAACTCCAAAGTTTTTTTGGTGGTTGGTAAGGTCTGCCATACAATCCTACACCAATCTACTGGGATGAAGGCTTGACCCTCCTTTTCATGGTAGCTTACTTACCGGCAGCACCTAGTGAGAGCGTATGCGCCAAGTATCTTCGAGGAATAACTCCTGAGCAGAACTTGCTGAGATCCTCATGGGGTGCCAGCCAACGACTCTACGCACCACCTCTTTGGCTCTGGTCTACAGCATTGCTGAACATGCGACCAGCATGGTGTTGCAGCTCTCACACAAAGAAGCTGGACCAGTACTTCAGTAACGGGACCTTGAGAACCATTACTGCGTTGCCTCCGCCTACTCCATCTGAATTCTACCAGTGAGTAGACAGGCATTGCACCTGCAGTACTCGGAGAGAACAGAACACGCACAAAAACTAGTGCATACAGGGCCTGGACAACAAGCAACGCGAAGAACACTGTCAAGAATCACACCAACGCGGGCGACAGACACTGTGCTCTCGCCGACCTTTCTGTCGACACGCTGCTAAACTCTCCAGCTCCCCATTCAACATCTTACAGACATGAAATACTGCCTGGCTAGATACTCCAAGACCAGATCAACTCTCTATTACACCTAAGACAGAACTACCAACTGGCAGCAATCTCCCGCGCAAGGAATGGGTCACCTTAAACCGGATTCGCACAGGGGTCGGTCGCGTCTACAGCAATATGCACCGATGGGGGATGCGGCCATCGCCAGCCTGCCAATGTGGTTCTCCATCGCAGACTGCGGATCACATTCTCAATGAGTGCCCTACCTTTCTTCCACCGGTGGACATATATTTCTCAAACACCAACCAATCAATAGTGAGCTGGCTCCAACGTTTACAACATATTTAGCTGCTGCCTCATACGCAAGAAGAAGAAGAGGAACATCAGCTAAAAGCTTTACTTGTGAAATTAGCTAATGAGTATGTGAACAACCATTATGAACATGCAAAACATGATTTGAAAATTGAGGACGCCATCTTCGGGAAATCTCTGAGTCAGCCTTTAAATAAAAGTCAAAACCACGGGTAGCATATATTTTGCACAGCCTGCAAGCGGCCTAAATCAGTATTATGGAGAACACGCACAGGCACAATCTTCATCTGGTTTATCTATATGTTAGAACTTAATAACCTTGTTGAAGTACCTTCCAAATATGGATCAGACTAAAACAATTAAATGCAGAAGCCTGTCAAGTGGCCGTGACGAAATCACAGGTAAAAAGGTTCC
>JAMKCH010034695.1:0-99572 GCA_023653785.1 Ophioderma brevispina | reverse complement strand
TTCTTTAACTATCTTTCGATAGAAGTTGTTTGCTTTTGGTTGTCCCGAGGGAGGGGTTTGTCGACAATTTTGCGGTCCAAACCTCCACACTAATTCCAACCATCAACTTGAACAAAGTCTGAAGTATTTAACATAAGAAAATGATACGAATAAGAAATATTACGCACCAAAAGTTTTTTTTTTACTCACTAAGGGATATTAGAAAATCCTGATACGTTTACATTTTATTCGTCGTTTTTCCAGAAATAATATTGAACAGCTTGGGTCCAATCATTTAAGTATTTTAGAGTTTGGGTTACTCATAACAACTACAATAATTACGTGGCCTAATCCTCCTCTCACTCACCTCGATGTTCATGACACTAATCCGTCTTTGATTGACACCAACAAAGAATCGATATCGGTCTCAGACTTACGCAAATCGATCAATTGAATCTGGTATAAAGCCTTACATATCTATACAAAAAAGTTCATTGTGAAATGGGTTTAAGCACTATTCTGTTGAACAAAATTGGACTTTTCAGCTGTTTTAATACGGCTTTTTTAGTTTTTCATCTCAACACATCCGCTCCAAATGAGTTCTTACGTCGACAAAATGCGTTTACTGACAGGAATAAAAAATCAGATATAACCCTTAACTGGGCAGTCCCTAGGCACTAAGCCTAACGCATAACGAAACAGCAACAAATACACACAGGAGACCCGAGAATTTGTTTACACTTACGTTACGTTATAGAGTTTTCAAAAACTGCTCCAGTAATGATTGTCCGCCCCGCCACCCGATTGCTCGCCGATCATCGCTTGCGGCAGAGGATTACGATCCCAGGTCGCTGTTGAACTCCCTTCCTTTGTGCGGTGATGGCTAAACTTTAATCAATGGTGAAAGTCGATGTGCTTATCTCTTTTTCTCTTCCATGCTTGAACCATGGACGCGTTTCAATAATTAACCTATAGGCCTGTAGGTTTAATCGGGAAGAGATGATGCATGTTGTCATTAAATGTTGGTATTCAAATCCAGAAATGACGTTTATCTTCTAAACCACTGTGTATGATATCGATCACCTCAGATGGTGACGTCGTGGCATCAACTTATCCGTTGGGAAGCGGTAAAATATCTTACTTGCCTATAATAACAACGGTAATGGCATACATTCTCCACTTTTCACTACCTTTTTGTCTAGTATATCTATATATACAATATCCTGACCAATTTGTATACTCTTGTATTATTTTGTTACTGTGGAACCATTCCCCGTTGCTATACATTCAACACAGCATTCATGGGCAATTCATGTAACATGGCAACGCCGGGCAATACCCATGTACCGCACGAGTGCAGCTCGGCATGTTAGCGCTTCTGACACAAATTATAACTATTGTAAATTCATCCTATTATGGGCATGAACTCTGACATGAAAGGCGGGGGTCTCTGGCAGGCAAGGTGAGATGAACAACAGTCATTCACTGCTAGATGATAAGAGGGGTTGTAGCACACATTCATAAAATATTAACAGTTTGTTTCGTTTGCTGACAAGAGATGGTCGAACCTTTTCCAAGTCGCGGTCTTTTCGGACTATAATGTCCCTTACAATGGAGTTGACTCTTCAGCTCCAACAATTTTGGATAGGAAATTTCTTATAAAAATAATCAAGTCTCTTGAGCTACATATGCCGGTTTACAATGTTAAACCACAGTAAAGGCCTATATCTAAATTTGGAATTTCTTGCCATCATCGCCAGATATCACCAGCAAATACATCATAGCGCCATCAGGTGTTAGCTATTTTCTATCCAGACGGTGTAAGGACATGCCAATTTAAATCGCAACAGTGATTCAAATTGGTATCAATATCTGACGTAACCCGAATGCTTGTCTTTTTCAAAGACCAACGGTACGAGGGCGCTCTTACGCATATTTTAATTTCTTGAAATATATTAAGGTTCTAAACGTAGTAATTATTGCGGTATAAACGCTTCCCGAGCGCGCGGTTAAAACAATGATTTTCCCTCCAGAAATGGGAGACTTTGGTAGAAAGACTCAGTTCACACACAGTATAAACTACTGTTTCAGCAATAATTAATTTCGCCATATTTAGTGATCGTCCCGTCATATTATTCCAATTCAATTAGGCTTTTGCAGGTTCCCAACTGACGAATAGATGCTCGCCATCGTTAGAAAGAAAACAAACGTCCAACCAGACTTGTTGGGCGAGATCGCTGTATACGTGCATAGGGACACCATTATCATATTACATTAACATACAAGAAACATTTTGGTGCTGGCACCAATGTATGCCCCGCGCAATGGCAGAATTATTAAAAACATCTAAAAATAGCCAAGAATTGAGAGATAAATAACATTTTCCAAGCAAAAATTGCTTGTGTAGGTGACTTATACTGAAAACTGAATATGTTATTAATAGTGTTATCGTAAGTGTTGATTCAAGTTCACTTGTTCAATTTTTTCCGACCGACCGACCGAACTCTAAAAAGTCGTCTATGGACAATCATTTTTTTTGGCCTAACTCAGTGATGTCGGCTGCCAAGAAATTTTCAATATTTCTGAATATACAATGATATAGTACCTGAGTATTAACCGGGCACTGTTGGCAGTTCGCCCAACTGGCATTGGCCCCTCTTAAACACATGGAAATAGAACCTTGTACAGATCCTCATATAAATTTGTAATAAAAACCTGAAAATACAAGCTATCTCACACGTATCATCATTTTACTTACACAAAAACTATCTTGTGTTTGCATAATATTTTGCATTTTTCATCACAACCATTAATTAATTTTTAGCACTTTTCATCATTTTCAATTGTCATGAAAAATTGTTATGACCAAGGCTCTTCATGCTTCAATACAGCAAAAACTCCATGTCTGTCAAGTTATTCCACATCTATAGCCCCGCGCTCCCGCGCGGGGCAATGAAGGTACGCATAGCCTATTGGGAAAGAGTTCCATATGTACCCCTTAAAGTTCTACAAGAAACAAATTCTTATTTATGGCCTTACACTAACAAATACCCTAACCCTAAGCCCACAAATAAAAAAGAATTTGTTACACTGGGTACATGTATGGAATTCTTGCCGCATATTGTATCTGTGACCCAAGTTTGATATAAAATTGGATTGATTGAGCCCATTGGTCGAGCTATTCTATGAGTTGCAAATAAAATTTGTTCGAGACGCAGTCCAGCCCAATATTTTGAAACTTGTAGGGAGACCAATAAATATTGGGCGCAAATCATCCAATTTTATCATTATTATGTTTTAGACCTGATATTTTCCCACACTTGGATCCATAATAATGGTTGCAATTGGATTTAAAGATTTCAACTGAATCAACTCGCACCAAAACTTTCAAAACATGCATGCACTGCCTCATATAGTTCCACGTCTAACCATTTTAAAACGGTGCCACTTCACCCGAAAATACAAAATATCAATATCATGCAAGTACAGTCTACTCAATTAATATGAAAACAAACTTACCTTTTGTACATGATTGTGTATTACTGTCCGGATTGCACTGTTGGTTGTAACGCTTTGGCTTGGCCAGACAAAAATGGGAATAACAAGCAACCGCCTCCAGGCCTTCACGAAAACGCAAAACGTTTTAATAGCTCAATGAGAATGGGAATCCCCATTACCATGTCATGAACAGGATGCGGGCGTACACTAGCTACAGTATACGCCACATTACAGGTTCTTTGTCAAATCCCTCACTTATATATACATACAGATACAGCCATGAAATATGTATACGCCTTGCATACCGCCAATACGAACGCACGTTGCAACGGGGCATTTTTGGAAAATTTTGCCAAAAATTACACCAAATTTCCATAAAAAAGGGGGGTCCTTGAGCTGAGAGTGGTAAAATTTTCCAAATAAAATTTTTTGTTTTTTGGTTTTGGGGGACATTTTCAAAATGCTGAAAATGGGGGTTTTAACAGCTATACATACGCGTCGCCTCCAAGATGGTGTCTCCCCCGACTCATTAATCACATTCAAATTACAAAATACACATAATGACATATATTATCTGACGAAGTATTGCCGTTGAAGAATTGATGTTTCAGCATAAAGTCTTTTTTTCCAGATGGTTTGTGCATGGTTGCTGATTATAGCCTATATAGTATCACGACAGAGTAATTCGGCCGGCCCCCACTCTAAAAACAGGGTTTAGAAAAAGTGAAGGCATGGTCGGTTTTAGAGGGTTAAATGTTTGCAATTAAACATTTGTGTTAGAATTAACAAACATGGTGTTTAGAAATTAACATTTGGGCGGTATTCAAAAAAGCGTTATTTAATCCAGGGTTAAACAGGGTTTAACCCACGATATGGGTTAATTCATGTTATCCTCTATGGGATATTATTTAACCCAGGGTTAAAATTAACACGGGGTTATAAAGTTAACACGCTTTGGGAATACCGGTTTTGGTGTTTAAGAAATTATTAAATGTGCGTGTTTAGGTATTTGACATGTGTTAGAGATTAAACGTTTAGAGTGAGGAGGTGGGAGACTCAACTTATTTTCAGGTGGGGTAAGGACGTGCGGCCCCGATTTCGAACTTGGGGGCTTGTGAACGCCCGGGGGGTTCTTGGATTTGGGGGGTCGGGTACCCAAGGGACTAGAGGCAAATGCGGGACTACCGCTAGGGTATAAAATTCACCATATCAAGTTCTAAGTCCGCTAAGGGTATCAAATTCAGTTGTGATTGTGCTGGTTCAATGATACAAATAGGAAAAATTACCTAAAAATATCAGCTAAAATAATCCTGTCTTGCAGTAGCACAAGGGTCATTTTTCTTGTATATTGGGGATTTTAAAGGGTCTCTTTTTTCAATAGGAACAGGTCCCGCAAAAAATAGGAGTACATTTCATTGCAAATTGGTCGCGCCGGTAGCGAGGTATATTTTCAATGAAAACTAGAAAATCTCACGAAAACTGGTCCTGTTAGGAGTACATTTTCACTGAAAATTGGTCCGTTAGAGGTCACTTTCAGAAACCCCTGGACGAGCATGGTACCCACAAATCATGAGCCCCCCCACCCCAGTGAAACTGATTTGTATCGCCAACTAGGCCCTTAGGCATAGGAAAAAAGCGTAAATCAGGGGGATGGGATATAACCATAATATTTTGATTGAGAGGTGATGGTCAATACGACCCCCCCCCCCCCAATGTTGACGCCCATGTTTTACGATGTTTTCCATCCCTGACCATAATAGTAAAAATGGTTAAAAGGGCAGTGCGCTTAGCGAGCAGTTTTCTCTCCAGAACAATTACGTTAATGATTTCAGGTTCTAAGAAATTTAGCGTGCTTTGCACGAATAGACTTATGTGCTAGTAACGGGTCTTGTTGGCAAAAACCTTGTGTTTTGATAATAATTTTCATTCAAACCCCAATCCCCCCAGCCATGTCAAAAAGAAATTTACGCCACTTAGGAACTGCAGGATTTGTAACTAAATTTGGCTATAGAACTAGCAAAAGTTCTGGTTTCAGTTTTCACAAGACTCAATGACTATGTCTTATGTAAAAACAGGTTATACAAAGTCAAAGAAGAGTGTGTTTCTTCTTAGCTAACTTTTCTTTCTTCATTATTTTGCAATTCAGGGAAGCTAAGCATACCGCTGCAATATCAACTGACCTTGCTGATTTTTAGATGACGACGTGTAACTTGGCAAACGTTATTACAATCGTGGTGGGGTTTGTTCAATAATTTTGTCAACCTGATCCAACCATTGGAAACAGTGTAACACAGGGTGTGTCCACAACCTTTTTGACGTATAGGTGCCGCATTGGTTGAAATCCAAACCTTGGCGGGCCGCAAGGAATATAGGAGGGTTTGAGGGACGGACGACCCAGCGAGAATGTTGAAGTAGTAACCAAGCTATACCAGATGAAGATTTTGGGCCAATTTAACACACCATTTGCCCTTTTTTTTCCTAGCAACGACGACCTTTTTAGCAATTTTGAATCATTTTGGCTTCACTTGGAGGAAATTGACTAATTTTGAACAACTTTTAGAAAATTTTGGTTCAGATTATTAGGAAATTGTACTAATTTCCAACAATTTTTAGAGAATTTCAATCTCAATTAGCCTTAATGGATATTTAACCAGCTCCTAAGTTTAACGCTGTTCTTATAGACTGTGGTGGAGTCTAACATTTCACTCCGGATATTCAGCCTACATTTTGTATATGGCTTCGTATTGCTCATTTTAATCAAACATTTAATGCCTTTTAAAATATATGAATTTGTAAAATAGCATTTCCCTTGGGATAAAGGATCTTGAATTGTATTTGTACACCACTCTTACATCCGGCGCCATGGACGTCTTGGTAGTGTTTAATTTTGGAATCATGAGAAATGCCATTACATTAGCTACTTCTATTCCTTCAACGTAAGCAAAATAGCCAATAAGCAAGTACATCGCTCATGCTAAACCCCCAAACCTAGACTCATCAAACTGAATAAAATCAACCTTTTGAACACAATTCGTAATTTTGGCTCTCAACTCTAAACAAAGAAATTCAGACCAAGAATTGGCAACAACAGCTACCAACTTTCAAGTACTTCCCACCAAAACACAAATCATAGAACCGAAGCCAAATTATTGTTTTCATTTCTGGTTAACCATGCATTGAGAAAATTGAAGTTTATTGATAATTAAAAAAATAGAAAAATAACCAAATAACCCAAACCCATTATGCATGACTGGGAAAATATCCTCACACAATATCCCTTTGCCACAATGCTTGTTGTTCTCATGAGAAACAATGCGACTGGTGTGTTTTGACATAATTTAACCCCTTGAGAGCTCTTGAGGGACTAGAACAAAGCAAACTTTACACACTTAAAACAAATATAAAATTAGTCAATTCGTTGTGGAAAAATATGTCGGCGGGTAGCCCACCAAGATATTTGTCAACTTTTCAACTAATTTTGGACAGGTATCAATATGATCAAAAATTTGACAAATTATTTTGATTGATAAGCTCCCCACTACTAACCTGTTTTAGATCATAGTGTGTAGTCATCTTAGACTAGACGAGATTCTCAAAAAGATGCTTAATTAAGGAAGTACAGGCATTTTTTAGTAGAAGCGTTTCAAACAACTTTTCTAGAGTGATTTTTGTGCTGATTACGAAAATGCCGGTTGCTTTGCTGAATTTTGAGTGCAAAGGGGTCAAAATGTAAAAAAAATCAAAATGGCCGCCAAATGCAACATATTTCATATTTATTTTTTGTAATTAATGCATTTCTAATTTTAACAGTTATCCGACTTACTTCTATATACCGTCCCTTGAAGCTGAGCACATTTTCAATAACTTACCAGCATAAGTTCTTTCCCCATGGGCCAAAATTGGAGAAAATTCAAAATGGCCGCCAAAATACTGACGTAATATAATGAAAAATATATTAATAATAGGTTTATTTAATCTCGTATCGTAGCCGGTAGGCTAAATTGCCAGAGACATACAACAAACTAATCAAACAGAAACAATGCAACTTCAAGTTGCAGCAGCTTAATCAGCGCCATGTTGCAACATCCAAACAAACTAATCAAACACACACCGAATGGGAAGTGAGAGCTTTCATGGTTCCTTTGCCCATATCAAATGAACCATGAAGAGAGTGGTAATTCTGAGTTTAACCAATATCACTTATACAAATTAAATCCAGAATTGAGTACCTTGAATAAATCCAGCAAGTGGCCCCACCGAGATTTGAACCGGGACCCTTGGGTCCAAAGGCAAGCTCCCTAACCATTAGACCACGCCACTCTCTTGAAAAATATATACTTCCTCAAATGTTAATTTTTTATTCAAACTATTTTATAAAAGAAGGACAGGTACGTGAGGTACTGTATCCAGTGAAAGGAAGACTACTTGAGGCGATTTCACATCTAAATGCCATGACATTCTATTTCTAGGTATCTTAGAATAAGAAAGAGGCATAGGTCTACTATGATATGCTTTGTTAAATTTTGTGTGTAGTCACTTTGTAGGCCTAACTATAGGCCATACTTTTATGTATGCAAATATGAATTGTGGACTAGAATGTCTGGACCTTCGAAATGACTTGCAAGACATTTGGAAAGACCTAACAGCATATCTTCCAATATATTCCGTCGGAAGTGAAGGGAATCGTCAGACGAGTAAATGATACTTATCCTTTCCCATTATTAATGATTGGTCCCGAACGATCATGTAGAGTTCAGTCAGCTTGTTCTTACAACACACTTTCCAAAACACTTTCCAAAAAATGAGATTGGCATGCCTAAATTTCAGCAAACTAAGACTGGCAGAAATATTATGGTCTTACCTTTCGATATATTTGGGATCTTTAAAATGCCGACACCGCCATTGCAAAATTAGTAATAATTAATGCTAGTGGCTCGGAGATGCCATAGACCTAAGACCGCAATTAGGGCACGAGCATGGACCCATGCAGGTCAAACGTCATCGTTTACCCCACTACAGAAAAGTTTTGACACCTTTGGTAGTATGGAAAATGCTATGTAGTTAGTACTCTCAAATTGTGTTGTCACTTTTTCAATAGGGGCCAATTTAAGGTTACACAGGGGTAAAACTTTTAAAATGCTCCAATCATGTTGAAATTATGCCATATTGTCCGTCTAGTCATAAGGATTCCAAAAATGTATAGTTTGTACCATCTATGACCATTGGTTTTGGAGTTATAGGGTAAAAATGGCTAAAATGGCTCCAATTTTGGTAAAAAATAAAAGTTGTTCATCTAGCTTAATGTGTCAAATTAAGGAATAGTTTGTAGCACCTGTACCTGCAATCAATAGTTATCATGTTATGCGACAAAATAGGTCATAGGGCACATAATTCAATTGGTGTTGATCTTCTTTGACCCTTATCTCCGTAAGTAAACATTCAACATAAGAGTCGTCTTTCCTCGGGCAATAATTTGCAAGTATTTAAAATATAATCGGATTAACTTTTAAGGTTGACCCCTGTACAAATTGAGATTGACCTTTCTCCATTTGGACATTTTTACCCTATAACTCCAAACCAATGGTCGTAGGTGGTACAAACTATACAACTTGATTGGAGCATTTTAAAAGTTTGATCCCGTGTGACCTTAAATTGGCCCCTGTTGAAAAAGTGATACCACAATTTGAGATTACTATCTACCTAGCATTCATATAGAAGGTCCATACTAACTACCAAAGGTGTTAAACCTTTTTTTTCTGTAGTGGGGGTAAACGAACTCCTTAAATAAGGCCCCTGTGATATCCAGCTCCTCCTCTAAATAAATTAACTCAAATGTTAGTGTGTCACATACGTGTGTATGATACAGGTTGATATGTATTTGCAAATTTAATACGAATGAATGGCATGTAAAAATATTTCTGTCTGTCAATATTGGCAGCCAAAATATTCAATCAAGTTTAGAAAAATGTTCCCAAATTATTGGGTTCAACTAATAACAAAAATTTGAACCTTTAATATGCATGCACATGTACACTTTATGTATCAGGCACATGAACATTTTGAAGGATAATAGTGCCATAATTATGAAACAAATTGTAAAGCAATAGGTGATCAGTTTTTGAAGAATACCACTAATTTACAGAAATAAAATGCACGGAAATCCCCGTTAAATGTCTAGTAATTTATTCAGTAAGGATAAAAAGTAGCGGAGGATTAAAAAAAAATCAGTATTGGAAAACATTTAAATGGTCGGAAAGCAAGAAAATTCATATTTTGGCAAACAAAACGGTTATAAAACTCTTCAAATCTCACACTTCCTATATGCTGGGAACTCACTATATATCAAAAAGGTCATTGCACAGATAAGTTTCTTCGGGGTTCAAACTGTGAGAAAGTTAAAGAGAAACCAATATGGGGTATGTGGAATATGGTGGTTGGAATTTGCCTAATTTGGAATATCAAATTTATGCTCTTAATATAAAATGGATATCTGTAATATGCTATCAGAACAATGATGTATTATGGAAAAGAACTCGTACAGTATCGGTTTGATCCCTTCATTCCCTTGGGAGACTTGCATTTCTTTCTTGAACTAAATTGTAAATCTGAAAATGTGGTAGACATTATCAGTGGTCAAATACTATTTTTATCAGTGTATATTAAAATTATGGTATTTTCTGCAAAAATAAGTGTAAAAATAATATCTCCAACAATGCTTTTTATGGGGTAATGATAATATAAGACGCAATAGTAGAGTTCTGTTCGTTACAAGCTGGAATGATTTATTTGAATGACATTCGCATTGGAAACAGATTCCCAATTTAGGCAAATTGGTAAATATTAAAATGTATGTATAACTTCTTTAACTTACACAAATTGATTAAGGTAAGTCATGCAATTCCAACCCGTCGTAAAGAAAGAATAAGGAATCGAGACCTAAGTTGCTTTGAAAAAAAATTAGCACTCATACTTTATGTTAAGTTTTGAGAAAGCTGTATGTTTCTTGGCTCAATTCAAAAGGCATCTATGGCTTGTTGAATCTAACAAACAAAGCTTTTCTGGCATTAGTTACTGAGAAGTAAATTAATAGGAAATAAATTTGTGATCACCAAAATAAACTCTTTACTTTTCAAACAGAGAAAGAGAGTTTCAAAACAAGATAGCTTCTAATTCAATATTTATATAATCTCATAACCTGTAAGAGTAATCTCGATGAATGTAAAGTTTCTGGAACAGATTCATGATATAAAACTTTTTGTAATGTACTGAAGAATTAGACCATTTTTTTGTATTGTTTCTAAAATATAGTGATTTTGAATCATTTTAAGGATGTATAATATTCCCTTGATGAACTCTTCTTGGAAGTAAGTTTAGAAAAGAATTGTTGGAACATTGAAGGAAAACGATGCTGATTTAATACACCGTTTTTAATAATTTTTGCATCATATTCGGGGTCCATAAATGAAGAATGCTATAGAAATGAAACAAATCACATTTTTCTGTTTTCTAATTGTTTCAATTAGAGATTAAAAATTACTTCCACTGCTGGAAAAATAAAGAAACGATTACTTAAAATGGCGTGAAAACTTGTGTAATTTTGAAGTAAAACTTAAATAGGCATAGAGTGTTGATAGTGATTGTTAGGAATACTATGACATAATAAATAATACGTTATCTTTTGAGGGTTAAAGATTTAAAAAAATATTAATGTTTTAAAACATGATGGTGCAGCACTTGACATATCTCGTATTCACTTTTGCTTAGTCAAGGTTGAACATATGTATACTGTATCTAGTTACACTGACATTGAGTATGCCGATCCTATTTTGGAATGTATATTGCTCAGCTTAGTTCTCAAAAGTAAATTCGATAGGATAAATAGCATTTATGGCCACATTTTTCTTTCACTTAAGTAATGGGAATACTGGTAATTCTGATATTGGGAGATAATGATTTGGCTTTTTCAATGGCATTGTAATACCCTTGAAGAAAAAGAACTCATATGGCAACCAATCAGGGCCATTCTAACTGTAATTTTACTTTGCATACATAAAAATCATGACTAATGCATATCCTTCTCTTGTAACTATCGAGAAATGGAAATCATGTATTAAAATCCTGCCCAGTCTTTGGACGGTGCTCAAAAGTTCACTTTCTCTTGTGCAGACGACTTATTATGCCCAACTAATACCTTAACTTCTGACTTTTCAGTGATAAATGATGTATTTAGCCATTGTAAATTTTTGATCCCTTTGCACGCAAGGCCAGAAAGTTAACTGGCAATATACCAAAATATAAGGCTAGAAAGTTTGTATCAAACACCTATACTAAAACATGCATGAGTGGACTTTTTACGATCTGGTTTTGACCTAATACAATAGATTCCATGGTTATTTTGCGTCTCATTTGTGAATTTGATCAACATTTTACCCCTTGGGCTACAACTTGAGAAGTTGATAATATTATACTCTGATAATCATATATACTCAACCAATATACTCACCTTCCGAGACAGTATGTTTATAACACTGAATTATGTGGGAATTGTACGCCTAAAATTAGTTTACGTTTTGTATGAATATTTTGGCGGCCATCTTGATTTTGGTCCAATTTTACCCCATGTGCTAGATTTTATGATTAATAATTAGTGTTTAATATAACTCAGTTGCAAAATTCTTGTAGAGGATTCCTTTTAATGTCTGTTAACTGTGGAACATTCCGAATTTACATCTTTTACATAATTTTTAAGTTCATTTTGGGCGGCCATTTTTTAAGTTCTTGAATTTGACCCCTTTGCACTCAAAAGGCAGCAAAGCAACCGGCGTTTTCGGATCAGATAAAAATCAGTCTAGAACCAATGTATGCAAATGTTTTCTACTAAAAATGCCATGACGTTTTTTTCATGAATTTCGTCTCGTCTATCTTGCAGTCTATAGGGTCTTTCCTTCCAGCCTGTTGTTTCGTAGTCCCCCATCAGGGGCTAGGGCAAATGTAGTGTGAAATTCAAAATTACCTTCAGACTGACCCGTGGATAGTCCCATGTTCGAGTAAAATCACACCCAATTTTTGGAAAATTTCAGAAAATTCGAAATGCCCTTTTATTTATCCCAGTTAACAAATACCCGTCCTCGGACCGTTTTAATTATGTCTCCTGTCGTCGCGGTTATTGAATGATAGGCCTAACATTACCTTTGACCTTGATATGGTGACCTTTGACCTCATCAACAATGAGGATCTCATGTTGCCCCTTATGATTCAATTGGTTCCATTGACCTTCAACTTTTCAAATGAGGTCAATTTTCATTTTCAGCCTATTTTACAACTGTACCTCACATGACACTTGACCTGGCATGTGACCTTTGACCTCATCACAAAGTGGGGAATGCTAGGTGCCACCTGTGGACCCAATTTTGGTTTAAATTCCTCCAAGATGAGGATATTACAGGCAAATGACAACCTTTTCACAACGACCTACAGACCATCAACATAGCACAACATCAACGGCACAGTGGACAAAGTGATCCCTATGTGTCCTATTCTGCCTTAGGGCCGGCGCCCACAAAACTGGCCTATCACTGATGCAAATTGGCGAACCTATTTTCTATAGACTTTGCAACCTATTTTCTTCAACCAACAGACCTTTAGCCTTTAATTAAAATGAATTTCTGATGATGTCAGAACGTATAAATTTTGGGAAAACATACAGTATGGCAAAGTGTCAAAGATTCAGCAGAAGACAGTGTTTATGGTTCAACTCACATCCTCAAGGCTTTCTACTTAATTCACTCAGACGTGATTTTACAATATTTTCCACTCTTTTTCCATATTTCATTATAAAAATATAACAAATCATTGAATATTATTCGTAAATTCAGGAGAAAAATAGTTTTTGGGTGGATTTGTTTTCTGAAACTAAAAGAACATTTTGAACAAGGTCATGAGTAGGGTCAGAGAGTGCCTAACAAGGGCAGCATAATTTCCCACTTTTTTCACTTTCTCATTTTCCATCATGACATTTCTAAAATACAGTATTCAAATTCAGATATCCACAATACTCTGAATAAAAAATATTTAGGTCGGGAGGTCACAGAGGTCGCCAAATCAGTTCAGTTCTCGAGACTATTTTGTCTTCTTTTGCTAATAAAATCACTAAAGTTACATACAGTCATTAGTACATGGCTACTTACATCACAAAATATGAAATCGACTTCAGAATGAGGGTGAAATTACATACCATCAGAGAACTGCATTTTTTTTTCAACAGCCCTCAAAATTCGGAAGTCATGAAGTGTTTTTTATGTGTTTGTGTAGCGAGTAGGCCAAGCCATTTTCGTCTCCGGCTTCAGGCAAGATTCGGGCATCATCCCACCCCCAAATTTCAATATATAAGGGGTGGGACATTACGGCTGTTCCCGCAAATAAAACTGGCACATTTTCTTGAAAATGAATAAAATGCCACCTCAATTTCTTTTCCCCAGTATCAGTGACCAATGGAATGAATGGATACACATCGACTGCAGCAAACTATGAGTTAAAGATATTCAACAATTGCCCCGTATGCAGAGGCATTGTTAAGCTGCCAAGCAGTTGAAACGATTGCAGGTGTTGTCACCTCCACAATTCAGGATGAACCAGATTTGAAGTTTTGGACATAACTGATCACTGGGGAAAAGAAATTGAGGTTCACATTTTATTCATTTTCAAGAAAATGTGCCAGTTTTATTTGCCGGAACAGGCGGTTACCTGATTTTAATAATTTTATTATGAATTTACACTTGGTTTAGACATAGCCCCGATGGGGACTACAGAATTTGTTATACAGTTGGTTATTTGGTCTACGCCCCACAGTCTTAATATTTTTTCCGTGTGAGAATTCATAGTCCCCTTCTCAAACAATATTTGAAATGGTGTGGTTTTATTTCATTCAAACACTTTATGATCTATCAAAGCCAGATAAGCTTTTTGTAAAAGAAAGATCACTTTAACCTGTCACCTGATCACGTTATCGTTCGGCTGCTTGGATTTTCTAACCACCTCACGCATTAAAGATTGATATCACTGATCACTGATCAAATTTATCAGGTATCAGTTCACTGATTAGGCTCATTCGGGTGAGGGCTTTTGTATATAAAAGCTTACAACCATGCAAAAATATCGATTTTGAAAAATCTTGAGGGCGTACTATTTTTCAAATGTGCCAGTGTCTCTTTAATGGAGAGTCAAAGGTTCCAAATGGCTTTGACATCATGGCTATGACCCCATTATTGGTTGAATGTATAGAATCAATCCACTGTTCTGGCAGATCAAGGAATGAATTTTAATACATAAAAATACAGCAAGTTAAAACTTACAAGACCCTCCCCCCCCCCAGCAGGAGCAAATATGCAAATGAGCTCATTTATATGTGCAAATAGTGATGACACAGTGCATGGGTATTACTTGCATGCACCGCAACCCACATACCAAGTTTCGTCAAATTTGGACATTGGGGTCTAATAGAATCTGTACATACCATGTTTTTGCAATCTACAGAAACCAAAGGCACTACTAATCATGTATTTTATACAATCCCATTCTTGAAAGTACAAGTAAAACCTCAGTGACTTAAGGGGCACTGAAAGTTAACTTGAACACCTTGCACAATGGTTCTCTGTATTATAAACAAGGCGTGTTATATCATAAGAGTTAGGAAATTTCATGGAAAATGGGCAAAATTTCCAGCTTCATTTGATGAGGTCAACTGATAGGTCCCCTGCTCCAAATGACTGTTTTTTAATTGCCATTTGGAATAAAATGATGTAAATTTTTAGATATTAATTGTACAGAATGAAAGGGTCTTTTTAAAAGATATACCGATTAACAACAATAGCCAAAAGTTTACCGACTTTGAAATGGTTGAAATGCTGCCAAAATGCCAGTTACCACCAACAATCAATAACTTGTTTTCTTGACAAATAGATTGACCGCTTGAACCCTAACACAAAATAATTACAAAGGTAACAATGGCATGAAATTTTATAACATCTGTCTGTTTCAGCTTTACAGTGGACCATCAGATTCCTCCCGTTGTTTCGAAATGCTTGTATACAAGTAACATAATGTATACCGGTAACTATAGATTGTTTGTTAGCTACCAATATTATCAGCTTTTGGAAAATCATCTATTAGACGAACCAGAATAAGAGACATTAAAGCAATGCATTTTTTGATACCTGGGTTATGTATTCCACTATCTTGAGATAATTTACAAAATTTCCTTGCCAGAGCAGGATTTTTGTTTTTATATGAATCCTATAAGATTTGGCAACTTTGGCAAGCGATTCAATGCTCTTTTTTATTTATAAAACAGGTGTGAGTCACATAAAACCCTAACAGTCGGAAAATTTTTGTTCTTCAAATGTTAAACGTTTTTTTTGCTTCAATGTTTGCTTTGGTTTTTAGAGAGATAACCACCTCTATCAGAAATTTTTTATTTGGTGTCTTTTTCTTTCGGACTATGGGGTTCCAGAAACTATGCACATTTTGTCGGAGATACCTAAAAATTCAGTTGGCCGATTTTAGCATACAATGCGGATAGACGGACAACCGACGGATACCCATAACACATTATAGCAAAGACCTTCAATTACACATGCAATTTCAGATATTATCGATTTCTTCTCGACGAAAACATATCAGTTTTGAATAAACGTCTATGTGTAAACATATTTATAAGTTAATCTTTCAAAAAATTAAATTACCTATTGTTCAATCCAGAAAAGAGTCATTATTGAATCCCCCAATATCATGTCTCAAATCATGAACATAATGAAAACTGCTCAGATTTGCTTTACCATACCCTTCTCGGCTAGCGGCTTTTGTGGTTATCCTATTGTGGTTCCCGTGCGTGTTTATCATCTACTACGAATCGGTTCGAGAAGGCGACCAGGGGTGCTAATTTTAATAACAGCTCTAAGCGTGTTATTTTTAATACATGCACACTCGGAATCGGGGTACACAACAACACGCAGCGCCGGGTCCCGGAATGGTTCGAGCATACACTGCTTACCACTTATATACACGCGGCGATCTGTCTACATATCTGAGGCAAAAACTTAAGATACACCTTCATGGGTGTCAACTATGCAAACCTATGTCGGTAGAAACAGTGGACCGGTACGCTAACTTAAATAACTTTAAAAATTGATTGCCTTTACTCCAACATTTCTCAAAAGGACATGACACCATTTAATTATTTTTTAACAACAGCAACTATATGATATAATTCCAGATATTTGATTTTTCATACCTGTCATTTAAAATGACTAATGCAACCTGCAGAATTTCCTTTAAGGGTCATTGAACAGACAAAATTAAAACAAATAACAAAACCCTCCTCCATGAACATTAGATCTTGACCAAACACTGGGGTAAATAATGGCACCCCCCCCAAAAAAAAAACATAACTAATCAGCTTCAACCTCGTGGGATCAATCTTGCAGAGCCTCCCCATCCGACGGCCGTCATTTCCATTTGAAATCAAGGCTGCGTCCACAAATGTCGCATCACATACACATAAAGATACTACCTAATTTAGAAATATCCTATAACAGTGACGGTCACCATATCAAGAGTGGTTTGTTTGTTGTCCTTCCTCTTCACCCCTATGCAATTGCACTCAAACACTGATAACTCTTTGTAATTCTGCACGAAATAATCAATTGTTCAAGGGATACTAGTCCTTTATCCAGAGGCCTTGGTTGATTCTATTTCATTCAATTTTAACTCAGATAAACTAAATCCTAGATAATTTGGCTTCGTATTTAGTCAAGCCCTAATCAATTAATAAACCGATTGGCCAGTTATAGCTTTAATACTATAGCTTTAGTCACTCGAAGTTAATGGCCAAGCATCATACAACCCATTGGAATTTGGTACGCTCGTAATAGCCGGTGACAAGGACAGGTTTTAAAAAATATGTTAAATTTAATTGCGACAAATTATTTCGTTATCATCCATTTTAGCAATTTTAACCAAAATCTTGTTGTAAATGTTATGTTATATTATCTTAATGTATGTATCTAATCATGTGCTTGATGTTCGTTCGTAAAAAATAACAAGCTTTCGCGCGCTGACTTGGTTAACATCGGTCTCGCGGCGGCGGCCGCCAACCGATGTTAACCAGTCAAGCGCTCACTGGGTATTTTCACGAACGCCATCTAGCTCATTGATATCTATAGCTCTCTAAGTAATTATTTTGCCAGACAACATACAATTAATTCACGCCATAAGTTGCAAGAACTAAGGCTGATTTTCGGCAATAACTTCGGAATTAAGAACTAAAGGCAATATCGCACTGCTGTTTTTTTTCAAGCGGATACCAAACTTTCTATGGGTTCACTTTTTGCTCCCAGTTGTTTAGGTTCCACCATGAAATCTTGCTGAACCAAGTAAACTGTTGGTCTTACACCAGCTACCTCGAAATTTCATATTGGGAAATTGACAGTTTTTACTTAGCATTGTTTTTCTGCTCTGGATATTATTTGTATAATCCTTCAATTACTCTCCCACCTTCTATTGTTTCACAATATTTGGTTTTAATGTGTTGTACTCAAATGACTGCTGAAGACCATGTTTACTCTATGTAAACGAGGCAAGCAATCTTTGTTTGGCTCAAAATCGGCCAAACAGAATTTTTAAGCCTCTAGCAAATAGTCGTCACTTCTCGTCCTCCAAAGTCCAAATGACACCAATAAACGTTGCTGAAAGCCTTTTTCATCTCATCTTTAAACCCTACAAACATTTTGGGCAAAACAATTCTAACTTTTTAATTATTTTTTATTCGGAAATGTAGTGTTTTTTTGACTCACCGTATAGAGGCCAGACTCTCACCATGCATGGATTTTTTCAGAGAGTGGTAATCTGCATGCCCCTATTTAGACAAGTTGCAGGGCTGTAATGCTTTCATATGCTTCAGCTCTCACCTGAATGAAACCAATCATGTGCCTTATAAATGACGCTGGGCGACTTGATTCAGCAAAACAGACACTGAACGTTTAACCACAAGAAAACACACAAACTTGATTCCCATGGCATGCACACTGTTTGAGACCGGTCTGTGACCTATGCGGTTTAATATAAATGATACGAGTCTATGGGTTTGTGTAAAATGACGCATTCATTATTAAAGTTATGCAAGTTCGCCGACAATTACCTGGTGATGTCTTTAGCCTCTTATTAATGTCCTTACTTGTTTTTTGGTATGGTTCTTTTGTTTTTATGTGTAGACAAATATCTTTATTCTTCAATGGCCTAGACTATCATTAACGAGCAAATTGCAAAAATTGTTTCATTAAAAACCCCAAAGATCACAAACCATATCATGGATGCCCGGGGAATCAACTCCGGCATTTGTTTCTTGTGTTTAATACCATTTTTCTTGCCTGCCGATAATGTCGCTAAGTCATTTTTACTATAAAATTGTTTTCTGTTTATCCATCGGCGGGCTAATTTGTGTTATAATTCAGGTGAAGGGGCTAATGTACAAAGCTTTACACTCATCAAAAATATCAATTTGGGGATCATCTTGGGTGCAACTATTTTTTCAAATGGTTCATGACTCTTTCACGAATAAAGCACAATGATACTGAATAGGTGCGAAGGATACAATGTATTTATACTTAAATTTCATTCCAATGGGGTCCATTTGGATGATTTTGGTCCAAGGAAATACAACAAAATGTTGCATAATACAATATGTGCACACACTGTCTATGTTATCACTATAAAGCAACTTTAATAAATGCACAAACTTTATTGACCCATTTGCAAGAAGAATTCTCAAAGTAGACTGAAGAAAACAAGAACCGAAATGTTCTTTGGTGCGCCGAATATTGTTGGTGCGACGTGACCTGTCACAAAGTGTCCACAAACGTAACCATAACAGCAGAAGAAAAGCACTTTGTCGTCGATTTCGCCTGGCGCCCCTCGCTTATAAAATGATGCCTCAGACAAGCACGAACACCGTCAGTATGTCTTTTTTTTTCAGAATTTATGACCCATTAGACTAAAAGATCTACAAAGTATACAAGTGAAGAAACAAGACCGGATGACCCCGGAATGGCTTGGTCGCCGATTTGTTTGTTGCCGAATTGACCTGTCACTAAAGTGTCCAGCATACTTACACATAAAGCATGAAAAATACTTTGGTCGTCGATTTCGCCTGGCGCCCCTCACTATAAAATATCCGCAGACATGCAAGAACACACAACAGCGTCAGGGTCTGTTGTTTTGTTCAAAAGTTTATCGTTGCTGTAGAAAATAGAATCAATTTTCCAATGGCGGTAGAATAATCTACGACGAGTGTGATGTTTTTAATCATATTCCACAGTATATTGCCCATTCTAATATTTTTTATTAATCACGCGGGTATTTAATTAGGTTAACTTTGACCTTGGGAGGTGTGTAGGTCCGAAAGCGTCCACAAACTCGCTAGTTTTTTGTATTGGTAATCAGCGAAAATAAGCGTGTTTGTGCCAATTGGAAATAAATTACCGGGACAGCTGTAAACTGAGCATCAATGGATACATCATTTTAATGTTACCGTAACAAACGAACGAACACACTAACTAACATAGTTTCTGGGCGATTTGTAGGAGCTTGCTTCGCAGCTCAAAAATAATCACACAAGAAACACTGAACACTGTAATACCCTGATATATATAAGTAGCCTTTCCATAGAAAAACATCTCAAAGTTTTAAGGTGAATACATGTTTTGTTTCTTGTCATCACAGTCACCAAAAGACCCCCCGATTTTCTCTACTCTCTCCAATAAACCCATAACTCTAGGAGAGTTATTTTTTAATAATCATACAAATTTCCCAGGCGGTACTGATGAAGATTTTCATCAAAACCCCTGATTTTGGAGGGAATCTACTGAAAGACCACCAAATGTTTTGACCATTTTCACACACACAAAAAAAACAAAAAAAAAACAACATGCAGTTGTCACCTTGAAAAGCTTTGTTAAATGCTTGCCCTGCCACAAATATCCAATGTTGAACGTCTGGTAGGCACTCTGTGAGCTGAGAATTACAAGATTCTAACCGCTGCCATTTTGGGTTTTTGTAAGATGACAATATTTTGGATATTTACATTTACTAGGCTTTAATTTAAAATGATAATTTGTTTAGGTTTTCTAAATGTAAAATTGTCTAAAGGTCCCACTTCCGGTAAAAAATTCTTTCTCTTTATATTTTTATTATTATTTGTTTTTCTTTTGTGAATTTAAAACATCCATATCTCAAAATGACCAAAGTGTCAGTTAGAACCATGTAATTCTCAGCTCAAGACTTGTATATAAAGTTATCATATGAGTGATATATTAATTATTTTTGTACACACAACTAAAATTTTGCTCACCTTTGGGGAGCTTTCAATCTGCAAATCGCTAGATCTTTTTCAACCCGATGATTGGGGGCGCTATTGGGGAGAGTTTGAGCCACTGGCTTGGTCTTGGTTGACCAGTCGGCTCAAAAGATGGTTGTAAACTGCTGGAAGATGGCTCCTGCCTGCATCCTTGTTAAGGGAACTTCTGTGGATCATAATGTGAATGGCCTCCCGAATTCCTCTAGTGGTCCAGTTCGAGTCTTTATCAATGATATTAAAATGATCTGGTGGCATACTATGTCCACCCCTAGTATGCTGATATATAGGCGACTCACTTCTGGTAGTATCTTCATAAATGCGGGTTTTAAGAGGTCTTTTTGTTTCGCCCACATAAGAGGCGGGGCAGTCCACACAGGATGATAGATAAACTAGGTCACTTTGATCTTCCTTCTTGACTTTATCCTTTGGTGCAACTAGCAGTTCGCGAAGTGTGTTACGTGGTCGGAAGTGTACTTGAACTCCTCTTAGAAATTGCATAAAATTCTACAGAGGCCTTCCTATACAAAGTATATCATATGAGTGTTCTTGCTGTGTCCACACCAAAACATACATTCTGTCCTTAAATCTCTTAAGAGGAACTCTATGAAGGTTGTTCAAAGTTCAAGGGTACAACCATACATTTATTTATATACTATATAGGCAGCTTTGGAGAGTTCCATTCTATTTTTAGACTCAATAAGTGTATTGGGCAATCAGCCAAGAGTATAACAACTTTTTAACAGATGGTGCCTGAACGGGGTCACTGTCAAGGCACAGCATGCATTGATGCATTTAATATATAAAGTAGCATGTTTTGCTATTCCAAGTACCCTGGATTTCATTAAAAATGAAGCATTACATAAAATGTTTTATCTTTTTAAATATAGTAGATAGTCCAATAAAGTTGTATATTTTAGGAAACTAATATCACTGCAAATACAAATACAAAATTTGTGACCTTTGACCTTTAAATATGAAAATTAGGCCTAATGTTTTAGGAACTTCAAGAACTGAGATTTTCAAAGCATACTATACAAAAACTACTCCAAATAATGGATATCCAATTGTGATGCGATCTGGGATTTTCAAAGCATACTATACAAAAAGTACTCCAAATGGATATCCATATTGTTTCTTTAAAAGTCCTACTAAGGATTTTCTTTTGAAATTCCATCTGAATTTCAAGATACAGGTTTTTTAGAAAATTGGACAAAAATATAATTTTCATGAATAAAACCATTTTTTTCACTCAGTGCTGTAGTGTTCTATAAGACTTGGTTAGTCACCTTCTCTACATGGTTTATATCTTGCTGTATTTCATAAACTTAAAATGCAGTAAACTGTTGGAAACTTCAAAGTTTACATTATTATTAAAACAATGTTGATACATCAGAGTTGATTCCAGGGCATTCGGGTGTGTGTGGGGTGACACCCCCATTTACAGGATTCTGTTGGCAAAATGTTGACTTGTTGCCCAGGGGGGTTGCCCAGGGGTCTGTTGGGTACACATGCTCGTTCCAGGGGTTCTGAAGTGACCCCTCACAGGAACAATTCTCTAAGAAAATATACCCCTAACGATGGGACCGGGTTTTGGGTGATGTTGGTGAGATACTAGTTTTCAGTGAATATCCACCCTAACCTGCGGATCCAGGGGATTTGAAAATTGTCAACAATTACGGGAGGATGCTGATGGCCTTTGATGAATGATGACTGAAGACTTAAAGGCTGTAACTGGTCCAAAATAGCTCAAAATGGGCGATTTTCAAGAGAATTACACAAGAATTACCGGGAGGGAGGCGCCCCCTCCCTGGATCCGCGCGCCTGCTAACGGGACCAATTTGCAGTGAAATTATACCCTTGTGTGTGACCGGTTCTCAATACATGAATAGAAGGAATGTTCAAACAATCTTCAAATAATGTATGTACCATGACATTTGAAGAACCAACACTTTGACTGAAGAGGTCTCCGGGAGAATGTGTTCTGGCTAGCAAGGTAACATTCCCTGAGGTATCAATGCCAACGGTTCATTCCTGGTGATAACAAGTCCTACTGATCTCCCATTCAACAGTGGGGACATATCGGTGGCTTTTGTAGGGACAGCCAGACTAGTGTGGGAGCAACTGTGTCGACTGACAAAAACAAAAAGACCCATGGCGGATATTTTTTACAAACCTCGGGCTGAAAAATAGCAGCAATTTTTGATTCTCATAGATAAAGGCGGGACTCAGGATTCCTGAGGAGGGGCGCCCTCAACTTTCCAAAAAAAATGTGTTTTTGGCATGTACATAATGCTTGTCCAGATACAATCTCTGTGTGAAATTGCTAAGTATAAATCGAATTCCTTCAGATAGAAAATCACAACTTTTGTTTATTAAAAATCCGGATCCGGAAATTTGTGTTATACACAGTATCCTATGAGACGTAATACTGCACATAAGTCTACGCATCAACAAACGAAACTCCAATTCATCTCAAATTTCGGAAGGTGATTTGTAGGTTACTATCTTTAGGTCAGATGACTATTTTCATTTTACACAAAAAAATAATACTCTGAAATCTCTGAGTAAGACTTTAGACGATAGAAAAAAACACAAGACATGCTTGATTGCAGCTGCAAAATATTTAGATGTTTATATTTATTTTCTATTTATTTCCGCTATGCTTCGAAAAAAGTATTACCTGTTTTATAATGATATAAATAAACACATGCTGCATCCCTCATTTGCGCTTCCATCTACAAAGTTATAGGTCAAGTTGTTCGCCGTCGTGAGAATCTATACCCGAGCATCTCTGTGAAATGAGTGAAACATTTCCTGACTAATAGGTAGCCGATGGCCGTTCCAGGAAAAAGTGGTGTACTTGGTAACCATTTCACTAGTCTTAAAGAATAGTAGCCACATTTTTTTGAAGGGTGCCCCCAATTTTTCAAAAAATTTGCAGATTTTCACGGTTGCATTGGGTAACGGGCCTAGAGTATATAAACTATACCTGTGAAATGGTTAAGCTCAAAATGTCTAGTGTCACAAACGAAGGAATTTTGTACTACATGTAGAATAATTATTATCGGGGGATCCCGATAATAATTCAACGGCGCTGGAAGGAAACGGCCTTCCAATGTGGAAATAGCCGGGACTAGCGCCATGTAAGTGTCTACGCTCTTCCATTACTTGTTTTAATAGTTCGGGCACAAGTCAAGATCAAGTAGAGGTTTATTTCGGAGGGGTGGCACTATTTCTCATGGACGGGTGTATAAATGTAAGCAATTTCCAGCTCTGCCGTTTTAGTCAATCGGGATCCCAATTCTATTACAAAATCGCTTTTTATTGTGGTAAATCCGCATCATTTTTTTAGCATTTCGCGTTCACAGGTATGTTTTCCTAGACAATTACCAACTAACTGTCAAAAATATCAAATTTTGACCAATTGGGGGGGCACTCTTCAAAAAATGTGCCAATATTGCTGTTTAACTATATCAAGGGGCAAGAATGGATGATTCCGGGGGTGATGGTATCAACTAAGATAGAAAGAAGCTCTAATGAAAATTCATTACACATGCACAAAAAGTATCTCGGATGTTTATCGATCAGATTGTGCCAACGTCAGGACCATTTTGAAAGTTTTTCGAAATATACATTTGTTGCCTATGTCTTGTAGAGCTGCAGGAGCACTGAAGGAATATCATGGGTCCTATGTGGGAGTCGTCATGACCGACTACATCGACGGATGACACCTTTAGTAGTTGGGCAAATGGTGTGTAACTTTTTCAATAGGGGCCAACTTAAGGTTACACAGGGTCAAACTTTAAAACCCCACAAAATGTCCTGAAACATTTTCATATGTCCGCTAGTCATTACAAAAAATGCATAGTTTGTACCCCCCCCCCACTTTCGACATAGTGGTTTAGGAGTTATAGCGTAAAAAATGACTACTCTAAAACGGTAAACAAGGGGGGGTCAAACTCAATTTGTTACGGGGTCAACAATAAAGTTTACTCTGATTAATTTTAAATGCTTGGAACATATGTCCCCTTGGAGGAATGAGGACTCCCAAAAGTATAGTTTGATATGTTAAATGTTTAATTACCGAAATTAAAGGTTCAAAGAAGGTCAATGCCCAATCATGCGACTACCTGTTACCCCATGACCTATTGTCAAGAATATAATAACTATTGCATTGCAGATTTTGTACCAAAATCTGGATGCAACTTCTGATTTCTATCGCACCACGCTTTTCATTTTCTCGATATGGCAGGTTTAGCCAAAAATTGGACTGTGAGGGGCGCTTTCCCAAAAAGTACATATTAATATCAAAAGTTGTAAATTTTAACTAGTGGGACATCATCAGAATTGTTGCAAGTATCATTTTCTGACTGATCAGAGCTGCATACCAATACAATTTCCTGTGGCAATCATTTAAAATTTGACCCAAAACACTCTCATGGAATACACGGGGGTGTAACGAACTTTGTTACATGTGGGTTGCAATGGGGCATGTTTATTGAAATTAAAATAGCCTACAGTTGCCAAAAACCGCACACACCCGCAAATCAAATTTTCATGAGCAAGGTATTCATAATAAAACTCTTCAACTTTTTGAATGTTAAAATCACTATTATCAATCGGATGCGCATTTTATTGGAAATCGCCCTCAGAGCTCAATTTTAAACAAAAACAGCATTTTCAAGAAAACGAAAGGCTATGGTGAGATGAAAGTTGCATAGCATGATTCCTATATACCCCAAAACATGGGTATTGCCACCAAAATTAAGCAAATTGAACAAAAAATAATTGAGTTATGGTTAAAAATCAAATATTTGACAATTTGGCGGCCATTTTGAATTTTTCGATGGGGCACCCCTGGTTTTCGCACTTTTTCATTTTTTTCTTCGAAAGTTGGATCAGGGTGATTAACGTCATCAAACGAGCCTGTGTTCAAAGTGATCTGAAATATTGACCTTCTATAGCCCACCTCTACTATAAATAGCAAAATACTATGCAGTGTTTGTTAAATCATGACCATAGTGACACAGCTGTTGGAAAACCCAATTATGATGAAACCAGAATGAGAGCAATGCAGTTTCCACCAGCTTTTACACCTAATTAGGGTTGTTTATTATTATTTACACAAAATTTTGTTGCCTGCACACAGGATTTTATTTTTAAATGTAGTTTGGCATGATTCTCTATGGAAATTGGGCAATTCTGGCATGCAAATCAGGGACCTTTTAGACCTAGCTACATGGACAGATTCCTGGCATGGATTTTTCTGACTAAGGCCGATAGAATAGAACAATAACATTATAATAATAACCGATTATTGTGCTTATAATCACCATAAACAGTCTCAAAGCACTTGACAATATTATTACACCACCTTCAGGAAATTGTCACAATCATTCCCTTCTTTAGATGGCTGCTCAAAGACTCAGATTCTCAGCACTCAGATTGTAATATTCCCCTATAACAGCTCCCCAAATTTTGATTGGTGCATGGGTGAGGCAATTGAGAGCTATTGAGATTAAAGGCCGACTCAGAGATTTCCCGGTGAGGGCGCCCTCAATTTTCAAACAAATTGTGTTTTTTGCATGTACATAATGCTTGTCCATATACTAATCACTGTGTGAAATAGCTAAGCTCAAATCGAAGTCCTTCATAAGAGAAAACATCACATCTTGTTTAAAATTCCGGATCTGGAAAGTTGTATACAATTCCTATGGCACACTAAAGGTTTACTGCATCAAAACGAAAACTACGATTCACCTCAAATTGATTTTTGATTTGATTTTTTCCATTTTTGATTTAGCAAATCACTGTAGTGCGGAGGGAGATTTTGTTTAAATATGAATTTCTCCCAAATTTAACGGGATCGGTTGTAGAGCAACTACCGAGAACATTTGGAAGTTTATTGGACAAACACGGAGAAAAGAAAACCGCAAACAACCTCAGTTTTGAAATTGCCTGCTATTGTAATCGTTCCCCATAGAAAACCATGCTTTGACTTTCTGTTGTGCACGACAGAAACTACTAAATCATCATCTTATTACATAAAGACGGCGTATTCGGCTTATTCACTTCAAGTGTGATCTAATACATTGGTAAGCATTCTAAATATGTAAAAAACCTAGGTTTGAGAAAATTGGGGGCACTTCTTTCTGGAAATCTCCTCATGTCTCTTTAATATGAAAGACATCCAGTGATTTTACCTTGTGGGCCTGTTGTAACTTTAATCAAACTCTATCCATTAATAATAAAGCCACAAAGGTCACAGATGAGTCAAACCGGGTGGATGCTGAAAAAAATCAAATCCGGTGTGTTTTCTTGTGTTTAACACCATAATCCACTGTCTACTGAAAAATGGCAAACTCATATTTGAGTCATTCCATACTAATTCACCAGGTCATGTTGCCATACCCTTCAATTTGCCTGTAAATTTATTTATTGGTTTCCTTTTGGATAATTAAGAAGAGTCAAAAAGGATATATTCAAATTCAAATGCATTGCAGAGTTACAGCACTTCAAAGTTTTCTGAACTCGGTCATTTTTGCTGAAAATCAGTCAATTTCCGGATTGCTCAGAATGAGATGTCATCTTTGAGTATTCATAAAATAAGAACTAGGGCCGATATTGATTTCAGCCTTCCATTTGTTTGTGTGGGTTAAAAATAAGGTGTTGAATAAGAATCTGGTCAAAGACCCCTTGTCATAGGCCATATTGGGGTTTTAGAGGGTCAAATATGGCCAGTCAAGTTGTTTAACAGCACTTGTCATGATTATTGAACTTTATTGAAACTTTATTGAAGTTATTGGTTACTGTATTACTGTCAAAATACATGACCCCACTCAATTTACAGACCCCACTCAATTTACAGACCCCCCATGGGCCCAGCCAAGGAAATGGCCAAAAATGTTCAAAAATGCACTGTGGGATTAAGTGCTAGAATTGTTAACTTACCTCTGGAAAGAGAAAACGTCAAGGTTTCTCAGAAAATAAAATGTTTGTTGTTTATTTGGTGTTTTGGTATTTTATAAATTGGTGAAAATGTGCCAAAAACAGTCAAATTGGCTGCTGCACATGATGATACACAATCCTACAACCGGCAACAACTTTACAACTAAATGGATTTACACCTTCAGGATTTAGATTTTTACAAAATTGATGATGAAACTCCAAAAGTTGATTATTTATTTTCTTTAATATATTTCTAGTGCAGTTTTTCAGAAATTAAATTCAGTTTTCCTGAAAATTATTAATTTTATTTTGTAAATAAATGCTATGTCCACACAAAAACTAGTACTTTTAAGTTAATGTCCTCAATCTCTGCAGTATGCTATCTTGATGTATATAGTCAAATCTAAATCTATCAAAGAACTTTAAAGGTTGTTCAAAGTTCAAGGGTACAACTTTTTTGCAGCTTTGGGAAATCCATTCATATACTATTCATTCTATTTTTAGACTCATATGTCCAGGGTATTGGGCAATCAGCCAAGTGTAACAGCTTTTTTGACAGATAGTGCCCAGGAGGGGGGTCATTGCAAGGGCAGCAAATTTACCGTATTTGTGAACATGTTTTGCTATTAGTCACCTTTTCTTATGGTATTTTGCTGTATTTCATAAACTTGAACTTCAGAGTTTTACATATGATTACTGCAACATGAATCTCACAAGAAAGTTAAACATTTGCATTAATATTTCCACCAGTTTTAGCTGTAATTACTACAATATAGCCATTATGTCAGGGGGACAGGCAGTGCACCTAGTTTTAGCTAGTTTTCAGACAATGGTGATGATGTCTGTCATCTTCTTAATTTATAGTTTAAATGGGTATGAATCCTTGATATTCTTGTAATTAGTGATTACAAATAACAGTACGTCTAAAATAAAGGAATGTCTTTGACATCATTATATATGACATATGTGTAAATATGATTTAGTACTTTTGTGTGTAAAAATAATATGCTCTGGATTTTTAATGAAAAAGAATTAACAGAAAAGGAAGAAAACGCGAACGGCAGTGTTTATGGATATGAATCTCCATCTTTACGTGTTGTTGAAAGTGTCCGTATGGAAAGTAATGACAAATATATCCGATTTTGTCCTTATTAGATTGCTTCTGGCCTTATCATATTATATGCTAGGATACCTGTACTTGTTACATATATGCAAAAATCTGATTTTTGATGATATTTTCGATTTTCTGATTATCAAATCACTGATAGTCATAATGGCACAATTTTTTTAAGAGTGCCCCCAAAAGTTATATTTGGCACAGGTACTGGTAATTTGTCTAGGGAAATATACCTGCGAACAAGAATGCTAAGAGAAATAAAATAAGCGATTAATTGGGATCCCAGATTGGATTAACGCAGAGCTGGAAATGCTATGTTTATGTACGCCATGATGAAATGTGCCACCCGTCTATGTTTTTGTCCGCCCATGAGAAATAGTGCCACCTCGAGAAGATAACCGCTAACTTGACTTTCCTGCCTGTGAACCAATAAAACAAACTAAGGATGAGCGTAGACCACGTTACATGGCGTATTTTCCGGCTATTCACATGTAAGGCCGTTTCCAGCAGCCGGTGAATATTATCGGGATCCTGATATTAAGTATTCTAATTACAAATTCCTCGTTGTGGGACCCAGACATTTCGAGGTATAGGTTACTAGCAGTTACATGCAAACCGTTGTAAAAATCTCAATTTTTTGAAAAATTGGGGGGGCTCTTCAAAAAAACGGGCTAATATTGCTTTAACGCTATTAATCTATTATCCAACATAATACAGTGGGTAGCCACGTCAGTGAATGGAGCACTGCTTTAATTTCCACAAGGGTCCTCTGTTGTTCTTAAAGAGACACCAGGACCATTCAAGAAAGAAGAACCCCATTTTTTTTCCTAACAAATTTTTGGAATTGTTACCAAGTCATGAGATCACACCTGAAGTGAATAAGCCAAATGTGAACCAATCATTAGTAATAAGAGGATGTGATTTGTATTTCTGTAATTTATGCCACAACAGGAAAATAAATACATGCTTAGGGACGATTACACCACGGAACATCTCTATCATCTGGTAGATTCCGCCACAAAAGTCAGTGGTTTTGTGATGGCTTTCAACTGACCTTGCAGTTATGGGAACCAATCAAAAGCCATGATCTAGACTATATTCCCTGGGAATACGCTGTTTGTATTAATTTGAAAGCATTTTTTAAAAGGAAACAAAACTTGATAGTAGTAACCCTATTAAAGTAAGCACATATCAAGCCAATCTGTTGAGAAAAATTTTAAAGAAGATGATTCACTTGATTCTGGTAGGTATGGGTTTGTCAAACATTACCCAAAAAAAGTGGGCTTGGGTGTGGGGGTGGGGAACCAAGTTAATTTTTGGGGGGTCAAAAGGTCATTGGCCTCCAAATAAGAATTAAGGTATAGTGTCTTTTTCCTATTAAGCGACTTACACCAACAACATCATTCTCACAGTGCTACTTGTCTTTCAAAATATCATCTAGCTTCACCTCAGAGACCATGTCTCACTCCCGTATAGCATCACAGATCTCAACATTAACTCTTATACACCCTCTTTCATTCTGTTGACTATCAACATTCCTTAAACTTCACCCACACCCAACCCTTACTCTAGCTGTCACAGCCACCCTAGGATCCACCTATTTACATTTACCCTGTTCCCCAGGTACAAAACTCCTTCACCGCGCATCGATTCTCACCTCATCACAACCACTTTTCCACCTGTTTTCTCCATTCCTCCGCTCTTTTCTCGCATCTCCGCACACAAAATATCTGTCAAGTTTGGGTCACACGCTTCATCTGTGTGGATCCTCATGAACACTTTACACCACATTTCTCACACACAGCTGAATTTTCTCCTTCCCCTATTTGCCCATCCCATATGGTACTACTTACCCACTGACAAACTCCTTGCACCCCAACCCCGCTCACATAACTTTTGTCTTCCCAATATTACTTAGACCCTTTCTCTCAAAGCCTTCTTCCATTTCCAAAACTTTTCTTCAGTCCCTCACCCACTCAATACCAAGTCACAGGCAAAATATCTGCTCATCACTCCTTCTTTTGCACCTGTATAACCACATACTCACAGTTGAAATCAAACTGCGACAATACAGAACCTGATTCACACCCCCCTTCACCTCGGACAACTCGGACCCTACTAGCTCTTGTATCCTTTGTATAAACTCATCGGCTCTCTAACAATTACCTCGGCATACCTCTCCTCCTCAGCGCCACTCCATCACTTTCCTCAGAACATGTTTCTCCACATCCATAACCAGTTTTCTCTTCCTTTAGCTCGAATTTAGCTCCCTTTACCTCCTCTTGGCAACGTCCTCAAAATGAATATGCTTTATCGTTTCCTTTTCCTCGCATAAAACCAAATCTCATTCATTCCAATATTCTCTGAATTCCTTCCTACTACCCTGCTCACAATCAAAGTTGGGCATGCCGCAATAATTTCACACCCTATGCACGCACAAACCATTGCTTCCCGTTCCCCTTAAAAAATGGAACCACCCCGCCCACTCCTCTGCATTCCTCTTCCACTAACACTCTCTCCACACACTCTGAGCATGTGGGTCCATTGGAAAAGCGCAGGTCTTGTGATCTTTAGACTGTTAAAATCTCGAGTTCGAGCACTGTGATCCACGTGGTCGTGTCCGCTGGGCAGAAACTTAGTCTCAATGCCTTGTTGGTACTCCCAAATGAAATCTGGGGATGTTAGGGGAATCGTGATTTTTAATGTCACTGGGACGAGACTGTCTAGTAAATGCATGTAGAATTTCACAAATTACCGTTTGGAATCCCCAATGCCCAAGCGAGCAGATCGTGTCCTACCCTCCCTGTCAGACCCACTGTCTATCCACACTTGATCGATTACGCTTGACAACCAGAGATACAAATGCTTGCCGCTTTGCCGTTTTGTAGTTATAAACGGTACGAGATGAATAAGTTTTGTGTCACGTGTCAGGTACCAGGCCCCGTGTCAGGTATCAGATATCAGTTTGCACTTCGGGGGCGAACGATATATATAAATCCGACTATGTTATCAAGGTCTGTACATGACCCCTCGCCAAAGTGCTATTTACTTTTTTTCACGACCGCGTGTATTATGGTAAACAGTACAAAATTTACCTTTCCCTACTGATTCAAAACCGACGTACGATGACGAAATCGGTTGTTTTTTTCCAATGTAGGGATACTTACGTCATTTTTAACTGAATGGGTCCCCCGAAGCAAAATAATAACAAGCATGCCGTGAACGTCCATCAAATCTTTTTTTTTCCAAAAAATTGGCTTTATTCACACACATCACATAAAATTCCTTTTTTTAAGATTCACCATCTGTATATTGTTCTTTAATAATTAATATTCAATTGTCCGCGCATGACCATATGAAAAGATGGGTCCATAATCTACAAACTGAAACATAGTCACCGGCTAAACTACCCTTACCGTGGACTGAAAAATAGCAGACTGAATCCCCGGTTATTCCTATCAGGCTTACAGCCCTTGCGCGCGGTTTTGCGGGGTTATGCGTCCAGCTTTCATATTAGGAAAGGGAAACAGAATTCTTTTAAAAACACAACCATTGCTTTTAATATCTTATGTAAAATACTGAGATTAAGGAAACCCAGATCAGCGTTTAGAGAGTTATATAACCCACCGTAATGTCAGCATCAAACCATACCAGCTCAAACCTTTAATTTTTAAAATATACACCCAAAAACACCCCTATTTTTTGCAGTACCTGTCACCGAAAGCTACTTAAGGTACATGGCCCGATCCTAAAATAGCCTCGTCCCCAGAAGCCAGATTTTACGGAGTTGTCAACATTTTGGTTGTCAGAAGAAGCTACTATTTTTCTCATTTACCCGTGTGAAATCTTAGAGCAAAGGATATTGGTGTGGAAGTTATAAGCGAAAATGAGCACCCCATGTGGTTCTAGACCAATATTATTAGTTTTACACAGTTACTCTATGGGGGCTTACCAAAATCACCGTGTTAGCTCTCGCATCAAAAGGGTTTGGGAAATATCGGGCGAAACTTCACAGATGGGTTTTGGAGTGAAGGTTCCAATCTATCAAGATGAAAACTCTATCCTTAAATCGGGCCCATCCCCTCCTTTTCTCATGCCCCGGGGTTTGGAAAACATCAGGCCCTACAATTCATATCCCTTTTAAGGAGGCTCCCCCCCCCCACCCCTCCCGGGGCACGACTTTAGCCAATTTTGCCCCCATTTCCAAGAAATAAGCGGTCCCACTATTCATACACTAGTATCACTCATCCAAAAATCTCTGAAAGTTAGTTCATTTTGTTTAATTTATACCGTCTGAGCGGGTTATTTCTTGGTAAAGAGTAAAAAGTGACAAGCATTTCAGTAAACTTCAGTGTCACAAGGCTTTCCTTGTTAAGACAAGTCAGCAATTGTGAAACCATGGGGTTTTTTTCAATCAAATGATAATGATTTTCTTTCATTAACAACTCAGCAGAAAGCATGAGGGTCATGCTTATTTGGATCAAGGAGTTTAATGCTAGGCTTCGTGAAACTGTTGTACTTAACTGATTGTATATATTGTAATGAGTAACCATTGGTATAAATCACCTTTCACGTCATGACGGACTGCACATCAATAAAATGGGAAAACCAAGTCGTCTTGCTAGGAATTTTATATCTACAATTCGATGTTTGCACCATGGATTTTCAGAGAGAGAGCTAAATAAGACTGTTTAAGTACCAATTCAAATAATTTAAGTCTCTTGATCCTAAGTGTCTAATATCAAAAGATGTCACACAGATGTTTTCACAATGTCCATAATTTACACGTACATGCATCTTCTATAAATATGTTTCCACATCTGCCCTGTTGTTGATTTTGTTTAACCCTGTAAAATCTGCTAAGGACCAAGCCACACATCCTTGGACTCGGTGCTTAAACTTATCAGAGTAAACGGAAAATGCTATTGCCTGTGTCCACTAATTGTGACTTAAATTTTCGTGTAACTTGTATTGACGTAAATAAAAAATCAACTAATTGGTGGTACCTTGATAGTTGCTTTGCTCGTTGTATGTTTAGATGGAGCTACCCTTTGGTGATAAATGTATTGATCTCAATTGCTACATTGAAAAAAAGGTTTAAAGTTTGCTCACCTTCAATCATTCAGAGTTTAGTTTACCTAACAAGCTGGATCACTTGAAAACTTTTACTCATCTCATGATTATGATGTTTTTGTGTTACAGAAACCTGGTTGAATGATAAATTATAATGACAGTGATGTAACAATTGATGGTTATTATCTATGTAGGCTTGATAGGAAAGTTGGAGCATGGGGGTATTATATGTATATTAAAAATGGTATATCCTAATAAACAAGTTCTAAATTTGATGACCAATATTATCGAAGCTCATGTGGTTGGAAATTAACCTTCCAAATACAAAAACCTATTATTTTAGGATTGTTTATAGAGTTCAAAGCAAATGTTTGAGTACTTCAATAGATTAGATTATTGATTCAGGAATTGTAATAAATGCTGTGATGATTGTTATTATCTTGGGCGGATTTTAAGCGTGACATTAGTAAGCCAGCAACTTAAGAAGAGTAATAACATTGCCAGGCCACCAGTTAATTTACATCAGCAATCAAGGAATTTACAAGAATAACTGAAAAATCCAAAACTATACTTGATCTAGCTTTTGTATCTAATCAGATCGCATCTCATATTCAGGTTTGTCATAGTTTGGGTCAACGTGACCACTCACTAATATTACTTAGTTCGTAAAAAATAGGAAGTTAAAGTCCTTCTAAAACAATTAAGTACCGTTCGCTTAATTAAATTAAATGATAAAGATTTGGTTAATGCTATTAAAAGTTATAATTGGGATATAGATTTCAATCATGATGATTGTTAATGATGTGCACTGATTTTTGGACTGACATGTCAATAATGTATGTGAACCCAGCACAATATCAAAGAGAAAACGTGTTAGGGTCACCACTCTGAAGGATCAATAAGGATTCAATGATTTAACAAGAGAAAGGGACTACTTCTATAAAAAGGCCCATTAAAAACCAATCATGCAGATTGATTGGGACAAACTGCTAGGATATTAAGAAATAAGGCCAAAATAATATGAATAAGTATCTGAAAAAGACTTTACTGTAGTAATGCCATAATGAGAATGTCAATGAATTAACAAAATTATGGTCAATATTAAAAATTAATACCTAACAGTAAACCTAAGGAGCATTCTGAAACAAGTTCTAATAATAACGATAATGTTGCTGATAAAAGTCAATGAAATTTTTTCAATCAATGGTAATAACTAGCTAGTAACTTTGTTGATGATGAAAATAATATAAATAACCTTTGAATGAGCAATATCAATATCATTGATTTTTGATTCATTCTGGTTCGGCCAGTTGGTTGTGGAAAATGTGAGATATACCATATACTTTTAAACGACATGTAAAAACAGACAAGAAACTCTACGAATATCCCAGGGTTTATTGCGACTTACTTGGACAATACAGTAGGCGTGTCGAAGAGCCTGCGGATATCCACTCAAACCAAGTCGTACCAGCTTATGGTGAAATTTAATATACATCATAAACTTTGGGCGGAAGTACAAAATCCCCTCTTGGAACATTAATCCTAAGTCCTAGGACTATGACGGCATCAGTTTTGTACTATTCGAATTGGGTTCCGACTGACATGCATGGAAGTGGTGTGGGGGTGGTAAACGCATGTACAATTTTCATGTGACCCCTGTATCGTTGTTGGTCATATGCTATTATTCCTTACAAGTCAATCTTTGCTCACAGAGCAACAACTACCCATTAACTAGCAAGAAATGAAGGTGGTGGTCATTATACAATTTGTGTAAATAAAAGGCATTGTAAGAGTTAATATACTATTCAGTAACTAGGCGTTGTGTTAACCTTCGGCTTCGTTGTTAAATAAAAATGCTACAGTATGTGTATCTCTCAAGGTCAATTGTTGCCCAAAAAAATAATTGGTTCAATATCATGGGGCTTTGTATACACATAATGACTATCTAAGACAATTTGTGTGGGTATTCGATGTTAGCATGATTAGGTTACATCACATAAACGCCGGCCCTTCAGGAGGTATGATGCTCTGTTTGCCGAAATTTCAATTGGTTCAATTATTCTGGGCTTTTGATACATCACAATGACTAAGCATTTGTGGTACTTGCTCGTTAGCATGATTAGGTTATACATTAAAACATCGGCCCTCCAAATCGGCCTTATTGATTACTGTTTGCCCCCCCCAAATCAGTTGTTTCACTTATCCTGGACTTTTGTTGCCATCACAATGGACTAAGCCGTTATGGTACTTGTTCGTTAACATGTTAGGTACATCACATAAACATCGGGCCCTTCAAATAGGCTATTGTTGCGGGGGGCGGTTGACGGTGTTGTTAAGTGACTCATAATGTGTGAAACAGCGTGCTTGAATGAGTTTATGTATCAATGAGCTATTCATCTTATGTTATTTGATTCCAGTATACTTAGATTTACTTGAGTGGCTCCATCTTAGTCAAATAGTCAGCTAATATCACCCTATACCTACTATGGGTTAAGTCCAATGTAGGTCCGCATGTGGTCGGGGAATGAAGCTATTGTCACACGTTCATTGTGATTATTAAAATAATAAGTACCGAGTGAGTTCGTTTGACATGGCCCTATTATATTCCTCAATTTTGGCACTTATACAACTCCCTTCTCGGCTCTTTTGTCCTCATATACGCGGTCCCCTTTTGCTATGTCATTTTCAACAGTATTTTGCCAGGGGTCAGAGGGCCTGATGTGGTCCTATCATAATCTCTATCATCAAGTAAGTATTCAATCATTCTATCTAATATATGTCATCTCGCATCAAGGATACAGTATTGAATATATAATTATGCATGATAAAACAAAACAAATTTAAATTATAGAATATAAGGTATGCATGATAAACAAAAAACAATTAATGTGAATATAAGTGCCGGCATGGTAAGCAAAAAAATATAAAAGAGATGAGATGAGGACACTGATAAACGCATAGGTGGAGATTGCATGCCTTTGTTACAAAGGTTTCAGTGAAGTCACCTATTGTAGAGGTTGGACGACGAAACATACATTTCCCAAGAAACTCTCTTGATAAAAGCGATACTGCAAAAGAAGTACAATTAATATAGTTTTTAAAAGTAAATTGTTAATTTAAAATTGGATTGGTATGAAGCGAATGGAGTGGGAAATGTCCTGGTTTTAAAAGGATTTTATATCTAGAGGAAATGTTAGCCACTAATTGTTAATCAGCGAGGTGATAGCGCGTTAATGTGGGTGAGTTTTGGGTCATGTGATCCATTTATCAGTAGACAGCGGTTACCCCGGTGTGTGATTTAGTGGCTAATTGGCATTAGGATTTTAGGAATGTCCGTTTATCTGAGTTGTTTTGGTCTAATCTTATTAGTAGCTCATTATGCCTCAAATGTAAACCCAGGTTAAAATAGGTAAATGTATTTTTGACGCGTCCTTTTGAGGGACAGTTTTGCGATTTCCACAACTAAAATAACTGTTATCTTGTGTCATATATATATATCTTCTGAAAATTGATGTTAGTTACACATGGTCAATAATATTAACCGACGGATCTTTAAATGCAACAGCCGTTGTATTGCTAAAAACCTGGAGGTATGGCTGGTGGTTCGTTTTTGTATCTTCCACGCCGATGCGTGTGATATGACGTTCTGTATGTAGGACTTTGTTGCATTTCAATCAACGCTTCTGTGCCAGGTCGGTTTGTTTTACGCAGATTGAGATTGACTACGGGACGATGACTTGCATGTTCGAATCTCATGGCAATCCGTTATGTCATTAGTGTTTATAAACACCACATTTAATGGCAGGTTCAAACATAAAACCATACCGGTAATGTGCTTTATCTGGTTGTTTACGTTTAAGTTGCTCACAAAATTAAAAACCTCAAAAAATAAAAAAAGTAAAAAATTAATAATATTAATACCAGTGCTCATTCAGTGGCGGCCAGATGTTCAGGTTTTAAAATCCAACTTTTTACGTCGCAGTAGTACTTTCAACATCTAGTTTCAAAGGGGCAAGGCATTGTTTAGTTGAAAATGGCGTTCGATTCATAACTTTTTTTCCCAATATTAAATTGAATAGTAATATAATTTTTGAATTATTAAGAATAATAGCCGTGCACATTGATTTGCCCTAGCATATTTAAAAAAAATGGCATATGAAAATGGGGTGTACCATTTTCAGCGGATCAACATTAAGCGCGTGTCATCATACTTCGGTTTCGAGCAAGTACCTTTTGAGGTTTAGTAGCTTAAACTTTTGCGGTGTTCATTAGCATATCGGTGGTAAATTGGGCTGCGTGTTTGTGCTTAGGTTAATCGACCGGGTGAAAGCAGATATAGTCCGTGGGGAGCCATAGTCCGGGGCGCAGTAGACGAAAACGGAAGAAAGCGTGAAACGAATGTTGCGTAATGAGTCACAACCTGAATCGATTGCCCTATTTTGTCACCAAGTTCCCGGACTTTGAGTACGCCGGACGGACAATGGTTACTTCTACACCGGGACTTATTTTGCATATAAAAGGTGTTGATCTTTTACCACTAAGTTGCCCAAGCTATAAAAAACAATTCCGTTAGTGACCAAGCGGGGGGTTCCTAGGGAACCAACCCAGATAATCACTTTTCCATGGGTGAGTTTGATTATGCGGCACTAAACACAAGAAATGGGGGGGCACCGTTAAGAACCCATACCAATAAAAATGAAAAATCCGAACTTGACATATGACCATGGCCCAATTGAAATGGTAATATAAGAAAAAAAAGACGTGAGTGGTTGTGGTTGTTCGTTGTGTTTGTTTTGTTGTTTGGTTTGGGTTCTGTTTGGGGGTTTTGTGGGGTTCGCTATAGCCGTCCGCAGGCAACTCCATATAAGGTTTTGAACCATTATATCTACTCTAGAATAACAATTAAAATAATCATTTGCACATATATACCAAATTTATACCATTGCTTGTATTTTATCAGAGAAATTTCAAAATCACTTGAGTTTTCTCATAGACTTGCCAAGTTAAGAGCGACGTGTCATGAAAATTTAAATTGATTGCTATTCAGCATATAAAAAGGTTATTTGATTTAAGTCTTATTAATAATTTTAACTAATTTGCTCCTAAGTTATAATCTAAGCAAATAAATCCCAAGATTTAATTACTTTAATTTGTAATTAGTAAATATCTTGATTTCAGTTCCGTTAGTGCCCAAAGCGGGGGGTTCCTAGGGACCCCAAACCTAGTTTTCTAATGAAAGCCGTGGGCGGATTTTAAATTTTTTTAGTATCAGGACATGCGAATTCATAAATCAGACCAATAGCAAAATAAAATCCTTGAAAATTGATTTTGCGTAACCGGGAAATTGAAAAAAAATCAAATGTTGTGGATACTATGGAACCCCCCTCTGGGGCAAAACTTAAGTGTTAATGCATGTGCAAGTTTACGTCTCTTGTCGCCCTGTTGGTTGCTATCTAGTTGAATGCGGCTCGGCTCTCATCCACTAGCACGTTAAAATATTGCCTTGACCCATTAAATCTTTATTGGCCAGCAGCAGAACTCAGTTATTTTACCATGGAAGATCGGGAAGAACTGCATGAATGTGCGCAGTGCCAGTAAAAAGTTTGCCCATCCCCTTAATAATATATAAGGTCTGTGCTCTCTTTTATCATCGTTTGGAATCTGCTTTTTGGTTGTTTTATTCAACATTCTCTGTATACTCCCAAGCAGGGGGACGTACATGAGCGATTTACATTGCTTATACAATAAATAATACAAAATCAGTGAGGAAGGAAATCTGCCATGGAAAAACTGCAAAGGTCAGGTTCTAATGCTACAGCACCATCTTTTGACTATCGTGCGGGTTACTAGTTCGTGAAAGAAAAAAAAAATTCTTATTGGCCTGCATGTATGTTTTGTGTTTTTCTCTTGATGGTCATTCTAAAAATTACGAATGGACTCTCTAACAAAACGGTTGTGTGAAGGGTTTGGTTGCGATCCAAATCCTCCGACAGTTTATATCGTTAGCCCAACGATTACTCATTGTCTGGGTCATAACATGTGGCGCCAGCGTTATGCTTAGGCTCTCAATGTACAATCAAGGGGAGGAATCTTATTATTCTAGGCGCCAAAATCTGCTGATTTCAACCCTCACAAATTCATTTGGGGTCTTTATTGGGGTCTCTTGCTCGGACCTTTTCTTATAAGGGTGCCAGGTTTGCTGGTACACGGTGATGCTTTTTCTCGGATCGACTCACTCAATAAAAGCTTGAACTTATAGTTACGCCCGCCGCCCGCGTCATGTATATGGCCATCGTTTCCCTATTTTAGATCTTCGTTATAGAGCGTGTTGGTATATAGGCGTGTTGGATAAGGGACTCTGTCTTTCGACATATTCTCGAGTGTCCTGTGATGCTTTACTGTGATTTTATAGCCTCCTATTGTCCAGTATCACTTCTAAAGTAGCTTCCCTCATTCCCCGTTTGACTAAAATAGTTTTTAGTGAAATTGGGGGGGGGGATGTGGAAGTTCTATAATAAGTAACTTGTGTGGAGGTCAGCTGATCGTTTAATTTGGTCCAATTTCACTCAAAAATTTCACATTTAAGAATCAAAATGGCAAATTTTCATGTATTTTGTAAATAGCGTGATTCTTTTCTCAAGGTAATGCCCTTGGAACTTGGTTGAATCCTGGTTTGGGGCGAGCCCCCTTACCATGAAATGCACTCACTTAGGACTTTTGTATTCGGGGGTAATGAAATCGTTAATTGTCTCTCAGCTAAAGATTATCTCCAATGTCGTACCGTCCTATTTCGCGCCCTGAAAATTGACTATCTTAAGGATGCTTGTGTAGTGAGGTTTTCACACACTCTTATATCTTTGATAACTTAGATGTTTTCTTTAAAGGTTGCCGGAAAAATTGTAATCTATATTTATCCTAATGTGAGCCTATTAGGTGTGATAGTTTAGGGTTTTTTGGTTTGTCACTCGACCACAAATAGACTAAAAATATAGTTTTATCCTTGGAGTAAGAACTCTAGGTGTGACAGTTAGAGTTAGCACTCTACCTGGAAATATATAGTTTATCCTTAGAGTAATCCTTCTAGGGGTGATAGCTTAAGTTTCGGCAACTTGCTAATGTATATATCGAGTGTACGCGATCTGCTGTTGGCAAAATCCAATATAAATGATTTCTGGGCGTTGAAGAAGCGCACTCTCCAAATTTTGTGTCAGGACTCATTCCTTGATAAATGATTCTAATTACAATTTTTTATTTTTTTTATTTTTTTTATTTTTTTTATTTTTTTTATTTTTTTTATTTTTTTTATATTTTTCTCTTTTTCTATTGTTAGTACATTTCCTTATTAGTGGGATACAATGATCAATATACCTCGTTCATGTACCAAAAAACGATTATAATCATCATCTACAATTCTTCACCACACCGTGTAGTATCTCATTCCTTCAAATACTTGTTATTTTCTTTCAATGAATTAATATTACTCTCTTTAAAATTTCGTCTATATGTGTTACTACCGATCCTCGCATTTTGTGTTTCTGTACACTTGTGCTAGAGTCCCGGATACATATTGGAAATGATCAGTTAAATCTGTTACCACAATTTCAGAAGACAAATATCTTCAATATCTTGGTTCAAATATTTATCAATAATGTCGCAGACTGGTGCTCATTAATTCCTAAGTTTGTTTTGTATGGTTTGTAACGGAATGACAGAAATCATGTTAAATGTCATGCAGTTGGTCTTGAACTCCTCTTTAAAGGTTCATGTTCAAATCTCCATAATGTAGCAATAAACCTTATTTTCAACAGTTTCATTCGTAATATAATTTATAATTTTGGACTTATTTCCTCCGCGGAAATGATAATTGATGTATGTGACCTATAGATTCAACCCTACCCGACAATATTTTTTTTGATTTCTTTCCTTGGGTGATTTCAATAAAACAAGATACTATGTATTTGTGGCTTTTCTTTGATCGCAGTCTTACTGGTTGTATGTCAAACCTTTTGGGATATGTATATTCCTGCCCCACCTTTTACCCGGGTTACTCTATTTGTGTACTTAAAATTGTATCCCCAGGTAAGTCATAGATTGAAGCGGTTCCTTTTAATAAGAAAGTGAGTTTCTGTTAGGCCAATGATGTTAAAATCATAAGAAATTATTGCTTTTAACATCTTTTAGTTTATCAAAATTTTATTTAAACTTCTAATATTAAATTCAATATAGAAAAATTGTTGCTTACATGGGGAATAGATTTTTCTTTAACCTGATCAGGTGTTTTAAGTATCTATCTGCCTTGATTTGCATATCATTAAAAAGGGAGGCGGAAAAGAAATAAAGTTTCCCGGGGAGAGTCGAAAAATGTGGGGTGTGGGTACTGACTAGGCTCTCAGTATGTTTTAGATGGTGGGTAGAAATCGTCAGGGGTGTTGTGTAGGGGGGAATCAATTTTGACATGTTTTTTCTAAATTGGAACTGTTAGATATACTAGAGTCTTGATGGTTTTCATGATTTTGAGTCCCTTTAAATTTACGATTGCATTATTTTCACCATTTGGATTAACTTAAATTAACGCTTCATAATCATTAAACGATCAACATAAGGTATCACCTACTACATACCAAACAGCCGCTCATCCCTAACAAACTTAATACCCCACTCAATACAAACAAAGTGGAATTATTTCACAAATTGAACAAAAAAGAAATCTACTAACTACTACTAACTAAGCATTAATAGTCATCCGCCGCCACGCATGCAAAAAATATTACAATATTTGAAAACAATTGCTTTAAACATAGACCTACCTACGGGGTCCCATATTGCAACAAATGAGTTTACAATCAAAGCAACCAAACAACAAACAAAAACAACAAGCAAAACGACAACACCGGGTACAAATATAAACCGCTGTCTAAAATGTAATTTGAGGGTCCAAAGTCCCCCCAGAAGACATTCAAGCACATTAACATGAGGACGTTTTGAATTATCTGGTACATTTTATATGAGAATGTAAAGTAAACTGTCCATTTGGGCAAAACCAAATATGACTTACACAGGTCCACAACTTAAAAACCACCGGTTAACCTCCTGTGCAACGGACCACATACACACAGACTTGGGTGTTCAGTTTAACTTTTAGTATTACGTATAAGCATGCCCACCAATCACGGTAATACAAGTCCAAGGGCGGTGGCGGCCAAGAAATCTCCCAAGTTCGGATGTTTCGTTATAATCTACGTCACTAATGCGAAATCCCGCACAAAATTCTGCATATTTGTTATATTTATTGTAGAGTAGTTAATTTACTCAAAGCCAAACACGTATGATGGCCAAGAACCTACGCCACCACCAAGTTTTTCTTAATTTATATTATGGACAACGAACGAAGAACACCGGGCGGTGCATTCGATCAAATTACAGGCATGACCGACCAGACCCAGGGCAACCCATTTTCTCGCTGTGGTTTGGTTCCTCTAATCTGTTTGAATGTGTGGGTGATTGCCGTATTGCGAGAAGCTTGGCCGGCCATCGCTGTACTATTAAAATACCCAACAAATAAAAACTAATAAGTGATAAGGCTCATTACTAATGCTTTAATATGCTCTTATTTTTAAGGATTGCACTTTTTGTTATCATTAAACGGGAATGCATAGCATTTTGTGAGAGCCTTATATTTGCCAACTGGTTTTTAAGCTCACATGGCAGCCATGAAGTTAAATTTTCAAGCAACTCAACTTTTGATCAGTGGGTGACACCTCCATAGGGTAATAATATACTTTGGATTAACGCGTCACAAAGTCACAAAGAGATTTTTTTTTTTAAACTGGAGAATGCATCCAAGTAAATTGTGCATTTTATCTGAATGTCCTTTTTAAACACACGCATCATACAGTATTTTATTTGTAGCTGTAATCAGTGTTCAAACATTACTTTGCACTATTCTCAGTTCATAATACAACATTGTGATTTTGGTAATGGAATCCACTATTTGCCAACAAGGCATACATGTCTTTCTCTCGAACTCTCTGAATTTCCGGTTGAGTTGCAATATGAAATCATCTTCTCACAAGTATTTAATTCATTCAATTAAATGCATATGAAGACATATCCTGACCAAGATTCAATTTCGACATAAGATAATCAAGTTTGCATTACTACTTTGCGAGATCATAATACGCGTTCATATTTTGGGTGCTGATCATCAATTGGGTTGATATATAAATTGTATTCAAATACACAACTATTTCATTGTAATTCATATGAGAATTCGTAATATTATTGTACTACTTTGGAATTTCTGTTTGCTTTCATATATATCAAACATGATCATTTGTTTATGTTATGCTACACCAAAATCATACCATTTACTTTTGAATGTAAATGTAAATGTACGGCATGTATAGTATTATAGCTATAATAATATTCACGATATTTGTCGCATTATTTTTCAAGTATGTTGCATTCACCAATTTGGTAAGTGTCACATATCTCTCACTGCCATCTTTTTGATGCAATTGATTTTTTACTCATTCTGTTTCTCAGCGTTCATTATTAGCCATATATAGAATCAGTCAGTAATTAGTGTTTATTCAAGATTTTTGAAGTCGCATTTTGATAGTGACTACAAACTTGTCATTGAATATAATTTTATTCACATATGGGTTCTTACCAGTTCCATAGACGAATGCCATATTATGTACTATTATTCTGCTTGTTTTCAGGTTTCACAATGCATTCACATCTGCATGATCACAATTAGCCATGTCAAGCTTATTGTTGATTTCAAAAATTACTTCTTCTTCTACTCAGTTCTCTCGTTTTCGCTGAGAGAGCAGACTGGGGCTTGCAGCTATCTTCACGTCCAGTTAGATTCATTGTGCTTGTGGAGCTTTCGCGGATTACTCCCCTCGGGTGTTTTTTACGACGCAGCTAAACTGCTTCAGGTGAACTTTATGCTGAATCTTGTGTTTACGCTTCCACTGGTATCTCTTCAACGCCCCTCTTCAGTGACTTCATAACCCCTGGAATTAATTTCTGACCATTGACGTAGAGGCGTATATATCATAACCCTATTATCCTCACTGAACTGGCGGAGCGATTGGCCCAAACCTTGCTGCTTGTTTGAAAAATGAGGCCATAGATCCCCTTCTTTCTCTAACTATCCAGGGGTGCGGTGTTCTTCAATCTTATAAGTTTGATAATTTAAAGTTTGGTCCATTATGCAATACCTTTGTTGATTTGTAGTTCTAACGTTCCTTAGAGACGCTAGAAATATAGTCCCTGCTCGCTCATCTGACCAATTTAGCATTATGTTTCTTGACTTGCCGTCTTTCTTAACCCCAAGGCGATGGATATCAGCCAACGTATCTAGTCTGCTGTTCCCCAGATATGTTCATCTTTGTCCTTCCATATTTCCCATCCCTCTACTTGTTCTGCTGTAGCGGCTTTGTGGTTGCTTTCTTTTCTCACCATGAATTCACCATAAATATTAAGTTGTGTTTGTAGCTATTTACTTTGTCTCGTCTAGGACTTTATTCTCTAATTCCCGTCGAAGACTTGCCATATCAGCTCTACAGGTAGTCCGTAGTAGTCATGTCGCGTTTTAAGTCCCAAATTTCACTGTGGGCAAATTCCAAACTCCTCTCCTCCGTTTTTTCTAATCGTGTAGTAATTCTTTCCTCCAGGCAGTGAGTTTCTGCTCTGAGCTTGTTAATATCCTCCAAACGTTCCAAATTTGATCCAATTTTTGGCCTTTCCATATTGCCGTATAGTCAAGAAATTTCGTGTCCTGGTATAGTGCATTAGACTAGTGACAAGCATAAAGTGATGGGCATGGTGCATGCCATAGGTTTACACGCATGCCTGCGTAGCAATGCAGTTGAATTTGCCCGCGTTTTTTCACAGTTTTTCAATAGTCAATAGATGGCATGATGGAGATTGGCGAGTATGAACACGTCCTACTCTGGACCTGTCCTTGAGTAGAACCCTGTGTGGTAAAGTTTGGAAAATCAATAGAAACAAAAGAATTGAAGGCATATTGATTTTTGGTGGACAAAATGAAGTGCAATGTTTATATGTTGTACTCATTTTAAAGCTTGTTTCTCAGCATTCAATCTGCACATAACTCAAAATGAAATTTTTCTGACTTTATCCGGATTTCGTGGGAGCAGGTCACTATAAATCTATTCTACTACAAAAAAAAAAAACATAGAAATAAGTCCTAGGAGATAAGTCGAATGCAAGAGGAAAATTGGTTGGTAACCCACATACACCCCCCCCTCATATCCAGGGAAAAAAACCGACATTGTGATAGAAATTGTGTGACACAATAAACACCATTTCCTAAAAGGGGGAAAAACACTGTAAACACAATTTAAAACTCCCGGTTTTTTTTTATTTAACAGTAACTAGATATTAAGAATGTTATTGGCGTCCACATCGGCACAGCAAACATCACTTAGTCCCCAATATGTGGGACTCGGTTCATCACATTACGTTTCTCTAACGTATGCCTTTAACAGTCTATATGTGAAGTCCCAAAACATTATTTTATCAGCTAGACATTTTTGTGGAGCCTTCAAATTTCGACCACTACAACTGTCACCTGGGGTCCAATTTCATATAAACAACCAAGTGCTTTCGCTAAACACGTCATTCTACTAAAAACCTTTAGCACCATAATATCCTCGTTTAAATACAAGCTTAAAGCTTTTCATTAAGCACTGCACCACTACAAAATCAGGACTTAGAAGTCAACTGGTCAGAATCTTTAATACAAGTTACCTTCTGCACAAACCTTCAAATACCCACACAATTTCCTCAAAAAATTTTAAAATTGCTGACAAGCAACAGCTCTCAAAATCCTAAAAAAAAATTGGATCGGATTTTCTTTTCTCCTCAAACAACATAATACGCGGCCTTGTGAATGAATCCATTTTAGATCCCGTTAGCCCAGCTCAGCAGTTTGCACATTCTGCTGACCAAGCGATTTTACTACAATAAGATCCTTTCTTTCTGGGGACAAACCTTTTGTACTAAAATGGGCCGCTTAGCGACGGTGTGAAAATTCACCCCCGTTGGGGAAAAAACTGGACTGAAATATCTAAATTAATAAGCTTGAAATGTAAAAGTTATTTAAGGTAATATTGGGAAAGTCCTGGATGTTTACCTTTCATGAAAAACAGGAAGTCCGGGGGGGGGGGGCAGAGGTGGCAGTTTGTGGTAATTTTCTGGACAAGATTCTGACATTACTGCTAGCATTTACCAAACTTGAAAAGCATGTTTTCTTCAGCTTCCCAGACCATTTGTATTGTATTATGTATTAATCCAGCTAATCTCTTTCACTTGCCAGATCCAATATCTTACTACAACATAAAGTATAAAAACAATGCCTGACTCCCGTTCCTGAATGCTTTTGATTGTGTCGCAAAGCATCTTTATACACTGTAAATTTCTGTCAGGGATTTGAAAACCCTTGCTTGTCTGTTCCAGAAATTGCCAAAACTGCCACCTCCCCCCCCCCGGAACTCGTCCTGTGTTTTACTGTTTTTACAGAATGAAACATCCAAATTGTTTTCACACTCGTGAATTGATTTCGTAAGGGTTCCTTTTAAAGCATCTCAGTGAAATTAATCTGATCTTGAAGCTTCTTTGCAAGTGCAGTCGACTGGTGAGAAACTGTTTACATATATTCAAAGTCATCGGCAAAATTTTCTGCAACGCAGCCCGCCCGCATGGATTGGAATGAGATACAAAAATGAGTCGCTAGGCCCATTTCACACCTCACATAAGGCCGCTGCACACTTGATTTTTTTTAGTTTCTTGTTGGCGATTTTAAAATTTGCGAAGAGCGCGAATTCATTATTCATTATCAATTCATTACGCTTTTCCATTGGACTTGACAACTATGTTTTGGAGCGATTCACAATGAAAAAAAGGGCAATTGCTTCCTGAATACATGCTAATGCATGTGAGTTTGCCCGTGATGTTTTCTATTCCAAGTTAAATGTATCAAAGACATCTATTTGAGAAATTGCAGGACTTGCATTGACCTACAATTTTTACCATCCCCCCCCAAAAAAAAAATAGAGAAAAAACCTGCCCAAGTCCCCCTCTACCACCTCCAAGACAAAAAAATACTACAATTATCTGCAGTGGCGGCGCCAGACCTCTTTTTCTGGGAAAACGGGGGAACAAGTCAATTTTTTTTTGGGGGGGGCAAACGTGAAATTTGGGGTGGGGGCAGTATCAATAGTTTGGAGATCTTTAAACCAATTTGCCCCAATCGCTGATTTTTCCCATAATTTGGTGATTTTTGGCCCCAAATCACCGAATTTTACCAAAAATCCCGTCATTTTTCGTTCGGCCGGGGGGACTAATCTAGGGGGCAAGAAAAAAATCGGGGGGGGGGGGGGAATAAATAACATTCCAGGGGAAAATTGAGGTTGCTGTTGTTCATTTGTTTTGTTCTGGACAAACTCCAACCTACAGGCAATCGCTATCAGCATCATCTATAGTTGGTTTGGTCCATGTTCTTACATTTTACTTGTACATTGTCCATCTAAACCCACATGAACCTTCTCAAAGTTTCTTTTTATTTGACCTGCTCCCTGTAATCATAATCTCAATATCTGCAATATCACTGCAGGTTTAACAGACCTTTTATCGATTAACTCTGTAAGGACTTTCATTTTTGTTCTATACCGCCTGATCTGAAAACATTTTAAAACAAAGCGATATCTTCATCGTGATCACCGATTTCACACACTAATTTTTTTCATAACATTCCACATAGACAGCCTATTTTAGATAGACTGTCTGTAAATGCATCACCTGAATGTGAATTTACCATTGTATTTTTGGAAAAACAAATGCTCTATGTACTAAGCTAACATAAAATTCAAAACAAAATCCCCCACTGACCACTGCCCTACAAAGGACCCAATTCACAGACAACAACATTGGATACCTGGTGCATACCATTATTATAATAATAGAGCTGATAGTTTGAGAGATATGGTCCAGTTATGGCCTGACCGTAAAGTTGAGTAGGACACAATCATTTTGCTGAAAATGATAGATTAGGTAAGAATAAAAATCTGCCGGTCCACCTGGGCATCCTTGGGCAGTTTAATAAATCCAACTGCGTTGCCATGAATGATAATTTATTCAACAATATATGAGCAAGCTATGGATTTACGAGATATACTATAGACCCAATGAACAAGTGCATGGCACTGTAAATTGAGTCTACTCCAATTCAAAAGGCAGCCAAATCTATAATGTTATCTATGTGTTTCATGGATAAGATGGATAATTTTATTACCAGAAAGTTTGTGAAACTTAAGGTGAAATTGTACCAGTATTATTGTGTGATACCTTATTGTTATTCCCATGCCTGTGTTTTCCTCTTCAGAACCACAGGTGTTTCCCACTGTAATTTTCCTTGTTTACTGAGTGGCCCAAATTGGCCGATTGTGTTCCATTTTGTGCTGCGCAAAAATGATTGTGGGTAAATGGATTTTCCATACAAAGGTCCCCTTCTGAGACAAATGTTTCTTCTGTTGTTTGTTTGGACAAATTTTGTTTTTTCTCCTGAATCAATCTCTTATTACTGTTGAAGTGGAATCTATTCTGAGTGTTGATTTTTAGTTCTCCAATTTTAATTGGAGAGACCTTGGGACACTGATTTGGGTGTATGTGTATTTGTGTGTCCTATGGTTAGAATTAAGATGTTAGGGTAAATTTAAATCATTGGGTTCGTTCATAGGTTCTGAATATGACCGCTTGTACAATGTTCATCCGAAATCCTGTGAATGAACCATTCATGTTGAACCTTTATTTTCTTCATCTGGTGATGGGTTTCAAATTTTTCCCATCAAACTGTCCTTTCTGAATATTTCTCGGAAAATAATAACATGGCCATGTAGTAGCATCATAGACATGCTTTATCATTAAACAACCTAGAGTACTTGTGCCTCAATTGTACAGATCTTTTAGTTTTATTGACATAAAAAACCTGACAAATTGAGTAAAAACACTTTTCATGAGACCATGTACAACCCTATAATGACAACATAGCATGGTATGCATGGTTAAAAATTGCCCTGAGGTTAACATTCAGCTTGGTGTGTGTGTGTGTGCATGTTGTTTGCATGTATTGGGGGTTTGATGGTTGGGTGTTTGGGGGTTGTGGTGTGTTGTTACTTACAATAGGTCCATTGTGGGAGTACATTGGGGTACAAGCTACATTGTGTGCGTTTTTCATTATGGGAGTACGCCCATACTGAATCTGCCAAATGCTGTTTTTTAGCCTCTATGGGGGTAGGTATAGGTCTAAGCTATGGGTGCGCACAGCGTTACACATGGGTTTTGTATGTCCAGTGGGGTGTAAACCTAACACAGAAATATTCCCACAGTGTATGAATATGACCTACAAATACCCCCACATTGCATGTATGTACCAGCTTTATTCACAAAAACACACAACATTGTGTGGTATTCACAATGTACCTCTTGTCGGTATGTGTGTATGTGTGTGTGTGATGGGTGGGGGGGGTTAATACAAGAAGCACAGTAAAACGTAGTAAATTCAGCTGTTTAATATTGTGCTTTATCGCATTACACAGCTTCAAGTGCTGTTGCAATATTATGTTTAATATGCTGCATATTAAATGCTAAATGAATACCTTGATAATTGTTGTTATAGTTTTAACATTCTAATTTTTCCTCTCATTTTTTTTTCCTTTTCTTTTAATAGTGTCTCATTGGGAGATAGTAAGATTTGTGAAAGGTGTTGTTCCGATTTTTTTCTATCTCTCTCTACTTGATTATGCAGCATGATCTATATACACGAACCATCTATTACTGTGGGAAACAAACTTGCGGTTTTGTGCTAGAGACGCATCAATGGCCATAGTTTGGGTGCAAACGCCCATATTCCTACTGTGGCTCATATTGATGATAACAATAAAACGGTAGTTTTTCTCTGTTCTTGAGAAAGAAATGGGTTTGAAAGCTGAGGACGACAATGGAAAAATAGGCCTTTACCTGATATCAAATTTATACTATTTCCCCCCCAGGAAAATCGGGGGTCCCAAGACACGGAACAGCAACCTTTAACTTTAATCAGCATGGTTCGGAAAAAATTGAGGAATTTTTGGGAAGCCTCCTTCCCGGGAACTGCACATCCTTTACTGCACATGCCTTTACTGCTTTTACTGCACATGCATTTACAGAGAGCATACTTGTACATGCATATCACGTCAGTTTGAAAGGATTAAGGTTGATTATTTATTCTTTATATTTTTGTAATATATTTTTAAACTTTTAAGTTATTATTTTTATTATTAACCCCCTAAACTGTTAAGTTCCATGTTAGATGACTCTAGACTTTGTCTAAATAGACGCAAATTCATATCAAGTACCAAATGAAGAGCTGGTCTTTCAACATCTAACCAATTAAAGCTTAGCATTTTTTTGAAGAGTGGCCCAATTTTCCACAATTTTGAGATTTGTTGCACAGTTGCATTGATAATTGCTAGTAACCGATACTGTGATGTAAAGCTAACTCATCTATGGTCCATAAGAAGGAATGTTTAGAATAATTAATATCAGATCCGATAATAATTCATGGCCACTGAAACTGTCATTCCAATAGAAATTGCCGGGAAAATAGCTCCGTGTATGTTATGTCAATGCTCATCCATTTGTTTGTTCGAAGCAACTCAAGTTAATTATTTCATGAGATTGTTGACAAGCCTGCTCAATGTTTTATGGGAGTGGTGTATTACAATGCCTTGGTTTTCATATGGTCGTGGCAAACACTGCATGCAATATCAGATGGCCTACTATTACCTAAGAATGGCCATTGCTAATCGTTGTCCATACTGCTTTACGATATCCATGGATAGAAAGAACTGGAAAAATGGCTGCCAGAACTGCAACCCATTGATTGTCAATCTGTTATTGCATCAGGAACAGATGTCAGGTGAAGGCTGTCGGTGGGGACTAGTCGTAGTAGTAGTAGTAGTAATCAGTAAAAACCAAAGTTTAAATCCGGTTTGGCCCCACAAACCGGGGGTGGCCGGATTCCCCTTACATTCGCAGCAAATCGCCCTACTCCCTCTTCCACTTCACCCAATTCAGTGCATACCCCATCCTCACCCAACCCTCCTACTCTCCTCCTCCACTTGCTTCCTCCATGTCCTCTTGGTCGGCCCCTCTCCTCAAACCACCCACACAAACTCAAAAACCCTTTTTAAAAACATGCTCCTCATCCTTCATCAGCATGTGCCCATACCATCTTACACCAGTCGGTCAGCCGGCTCTTCCACACCCCACATCTGCATCAAATCCTCAGTCTTCTTCCTATCCATCAATTTCACAACAACACATTGCTCTCGCCATTACTCTCTCTGCCCTTCTCAAATTCCCCATTTCATTTTCACTCAGGCACCATATCTCACTCCCATGACAGATTCACTTGATCTACAAAACTCTTGTACACCCTCCCTTTCATCTTCAAGGAAATTTTCTTTCTCCAAGTAACAATCTTCCACTTCTCTCTAAAATTCAACAACCCATACCTTACTGTGGCTGTCACAGCCGCCTCACCATCCACCACCCCGCCACTAATCCTGTCCTCTAAGTATGTGAACTCCTTCACTGGTTCCACCTCGTCACACAACTTTTCCACCTCCTTCCCCACTCCCCCACTCCCTTCTTGCATCTTCCACACACAAAGTCTCATGCCAAACTTGGGGTCACTATCTTCATCTTTGTGGCATCTCCCAGGAACCATTTCCACATTCTCACACCACACTGAATTTGCCCTCACCCCCTTTCCACATATATTCCACCTGGGTCCATCTTACTCACTAACACCTCCCCTCCTCCCACTCCACCTCCACTTAGTCTTCCCCCCAAGGTTTACCTTCAGGCCCTTAATCTCAAATGCCTTCTTCCAATTCCAAAACTTCTCCTCAAACCCTCCATTGTCGCACACATTAAAACCTAAATCAATCAGAATTACAGCTCGCACTCTCAAACCTTCTTTTACCACTCTACGTTAGCCACATTTCAACCACAATTGCCAACACCAACGGCGACAGCACAGAACCCTGATGCACACCCACCTTCACCTCAAACTCCTCAGACAATGTAGACCCTACTCTAACTCTTGTTTTGCTCCTGTATACAGACTCATCACAGCTCTAACATCACTTCTGGTAACCCATCTTCCTCATAGCTCACTCCATCACTTCCTCGGTAACTCCATCAAAGGCCTTCTCCAGATCCACACCAAAGCAAATATACAGCTTCTTCCAGTGGCAGTAACGGGGCCGTACCGCTTCTGAGGGGCAAAAATTTCCCAGTCTTGGGAAAATTTTCCCTCTTAGTGGGGGTCAAAAGGCAATTTTTATCCGGTTCAGAGAGGGCTAAAAAAAAAATCGGCTGTTAGCATGATTTTGCATATTTTTTTTCCGGCCGCCAAAGTCGGCGGGGGGGGGCAGGTTGCGCCCCCTGCCCCCCCCTGTTCTCGCCACTGGCTTTCTTCCCTTTTGCTCAAATCCGCTGGCACCTCCTCAAAATGAACCACGAAGCTTGAGCGGGCAGGGCCCACCGGGGACAGAAACACCCAATTTAAGTTGAAGCGCATCCACGGGCACGAGTCCGATAGAAGGAGAGGATCTAGAATTTAAAACTTTATAAACAATTGCATAGCATTGCTCCAACAATTCACAACCAATACGTACCCCAGCTCATTGCTCCCCTTTTCCTTAAAAAATTGGAACTAACACACTCAAGGATCCACTCCACCGGATTCTCCCTCCATCTAACACCCTCTGACACAACTCCTCGTCACACCATCCCTATCTCTCCACTCGCAATAATCATCTCAACACTCACCTCCGAGGGTTCAGCAGCCTTTCCTGATTTCATTTTCTCCATTGCCGTTTTTACACTTCTTCCCGACTGGACTCTTCACTGGCCCTTCCACCACATGCCTCACCCTCTGATCCCACTCATTCTCCTCATTAATGATTCTCTCCATAGCTCTTTCCAGACTCTGCCTCCATCTTTCTCACTGAAGTTAAACTTTCCTCACTTCCTCTCATACATTTCCCCCTTCAACATCTCTCCTTCATTTTCATTGCCTTCACGAACTTATACACCTTGTTGGGATTCTCCCTCAACTCTAAAAAGAAGAATATTCTGTGTCGGGTTGGGGCAGTGTGATCCTAGGGTCACTGGTGACCTGATAAATTCAGCAGCCTTACGGAATAAACGCATGTGATGCTAGTGTCTTACTGAATCATGCTACAAACGTTTGGGGAGTGGGGGGGCGATTTTGTACAGACTGGTATAGGAAAACTGGACGCATGTAAATTAATGGAATTGTATTTTACAGGCTTTAGTGGCCATTGTGTCCGTTGTGTAAAGAGGTATGCAAAACTCTATTTCAACTGACAACAACAACACCTCACATGTTTCAACGAAAAATAGCTGTTGTTAAATTATAACACAGAGATCAGTCCCATACCTGTTATGGAATCGTCGCTTCATATTTTACCTATTGTCACTGGCCGCATTGTAAACCTCAAAATAAAGCCTGTGTTTGGGAATACATGTTAATGATCCTTGTCATGTCGTCCATGTTTCTTCTTCTGGAAAAGTCAAAGGTCGTATGAATGTTATAGTAAGTGGAGTCATTTCGTGGATATTATGAGGGTAGTTCAAAATCAGCATTTTGTCACGTCGTTCTGTCATAATAGGGCCGTCATCCGGGTCACTTGCGGGTGCTAGCCTTTATCATCGGCTCCTCAGTGCGCAGCAGTACCTCCCGTGACACACAAACCACTGCGCGACTTTCAATACACTGAATCTAAGTCATCGGAGCGCTGGCGTGGTTCATCGGAGGTGGGTGAGAACAAACATGTAGTTCTACGAGGCCGTTTGCCATTTGGCACCCTATGACCATTTCTTTGAATTGTTGTGTAGCAGTGCAAGTGAAAGGAATAGGCATTCTAAAAATGGGCATGTTATTCCTACTAGCGGCTACCATTCCAGTTTCTTGCTATAACTTTTTAGGTAAAAATTTGGCGCATTTTTGCCAGTTTACACGGCGGCCTATGGGAATCATCACCAGAAAATGGCCGCCGATACCCCGTTGACGTCGCGTAGACGAGTCAATTGATACGAAAAGGTCGTTAGTTAGTGCGCATCATAAGTGGTTTGGTAATGATTTTTAACAAATCTTTTATTATATGATGCTGAATTCATCAGGGTCACTAGTGAAGTGGGTCCTTAAATGGCCGAACCCTCTGTATCCACTGAAGTTCCAGTGACCAAAAGCAGCAATTCCGGCATGGGTGGGCCAGAACGGCCAATCCATGAGGGGGAATTTTCTTACCCGTTAACAGCACATTTTTAGAAAATGGTGGAAGGATATAAAAAAGGTCCCACTCATGTAGGACTAACCCAGGTTAAACCGGGTCTAATGTTAGACTCCTTTCCTTTCAGAATACCAGCCTACGTGATTTTTGTAGCCAATACTGACTTCATTAGCACATGGGGGGGTAAAATGGTGGTAGGGCAGAAGACGGGCTATTACTCTGTCCAGCTCGTATGAAGTAGCGACGCGGGCGTTTTCATTGAACCGACTTTCAACGCGCGCGTAGGTGGTAACATCACAAGCAGCACTGCCACTTGAAAGGCGGCACGGGGTGTACGCGCGCGTCGCCACTTACTTTACTTCAGACGAGACAAAGTATAGACTAAATATTTGGCAGCTGCATTTCAAATGGTTATTGAAATGATTATGTGTCTAGCCAATCAGAAATGTGCTATGAAAGGGGGTAGTGCTCAGGGGTGGGGGCGGGGGTTGTCCATCTGTTCACTTATCCTTCGAATAATTTCTTCTCACACTGATTCACAGTAAACATTAAATCTCTTTCACAGCAACATTCCAAACTGCAAAGTGTCCATTATTGGCTATGGACTCTTTCGTAATGACAGTAAGAACTATGATGGAGGCCATCACAAACCAGCACTTTCAGGTTGTCATATTGACGAATCACACTCATGAAAATGCCAAAGCTGCTCGCACCAAGCTTCTTATACCAAATTTACAGAAGCCAAAAAGAGAGCCCCAGTCTGCTGACTGGACCCCTGCACTTGGCGGCCATCTGAGGTAGGATACAGTTTGACACAAAATAATGTGCAACACGATCTTCTTGTAATTCCAAAATAAAATAACACTCAATTCAAATAAAAGAAATATAAGGATTGGTTAGTTTGATATCAAATGAGGCCCAATCCTTGCAAAATAGTGTATTTGTGCACGCATGTTGAAGTTTGAGGTATATGGCCAACTTTATACATTTAAATCCAAAAAGTTTTTTTAGTGTATTCTTCTTCCACTTCCAAAACGTCTCCCTCAAACCTCCATTTCTCACACATTAAAACTAAACAACATCAAAATCAGCAGCTCCACATCTCACCCATCAAACCTTCTTTTATACAACTCTCCGTAGCCAGCATCAACCACAATTGCAAAAACCAACGGTGACATCACCGACCCGGTTAAGCACACCCACCTTCAACCTCAAACTCCTCGGACAACTCGGACCCTACTCTAACTCTTGTCTTTGCTCCTTCATACAGACTTATCAACACCACGCTCTAACCAAGCACTTCTGTATACCCCTGCTCTTCTCCTAATAAGCCTCACATCCATCACTTCCTCGTTACTCTAACCTCAAAAGCCTTCTCCAGAATCCACAAAGCACATATACAAGCTTCTACTTCCAGTGGCGTAACGGTCCTTCTCCTCCCGCTCTGAGTGGGCGCAAGAGTTCCTTCCCCATGTCTTGGGCAATTTTCCTCCCTCTAGGTGGGGCAAAAGGCCAACTTTTTCCCGGTCAGAGGTGCTAAAAAACCGCTGATTTAGCATGATTTTTGGCAATTTTTTTTCCCGGCCAAAGTCATCGGGGGGGTGGGGTGGGTTTGGTGGGTTGTTGGTTTGGGGGGGGGTGGGTTTTGTGTTTTTTTGGTTTTGGTTTTTGTTGTGTATTGTTTTATTTGGGTTTATTGGTTTTTTTCAAAAACATTTCTTTTTTTTTTTTTTTGTTTTCCTCAGTTTCCCCCCCTTCCACCCCTCCTTATTCCGCCCCTGTTCTTCCTTCCCTTTTCTCGTCTCTTCCTCTTTTGCATCCAGCCCCTCCCCAAAATGAACACTGCATCTATCGTTCATTTCCCTTGGGCATAAAAACCAAATTTGCATCTCATCCACTTTCATCCACTATCCCAGATTCTATTCTCTAGTACCCTCTTACACAATTTCATCCAATGCTCCACAACTTCACAACCCCTAAACGCACCACAGCTCATTGAATCCCCTTTTCCCTTAAAATTGGAACAACACACTCAATCCCACTCCACCGGCATTCCTCCATAACCCCTCTGACACAACTCCATCGTCACAACCACACCAATCCCTATCTCTCAACTCGCAATAATCACCTCAACACTCCTTTCCGTGGTCCGCAAGTCCTTTTTTCCTATTTTCATTTCTCCAATTGCGTTTACCACTTCGTCCCGACGGACGCTCTCAACTGGCCCTTCCACCTTCCACCACATCAGCCTCCACCCTCTGATCCCAGTCATTCTCCTCATTCATGATGCTCTCCATATGCTCTTTCCAGCCCTGCCTCTAGCTTTCTTCTTCTTCTCACTGAGTTCAACTTTCCATCACTTCCTCGCATACATCTTTCCCCCTTCAAAATCTCCTTCTTCCTTTTTCATTTGGCCTTCACTAAACCTTATACACCTTTTTGGGTCTCCCTCAACCTACAAAGAATAATTTTCTGTGTCCGGGGTGGGGGTCCATTAGTGATCGTAGGGTCACCTGTGACCCTTGATAAATTCCGCACCTGTTAACGAATAAACTGCTGTGATGCTAGTCTTACCGAATCATGCTACAACCGTGGAGGCGATTTTGACAGAGCTGGTAGTATTGGAAACTGGACGCATGTAAATTAATGAGCTTGCTATTGTACCTAGGCATTAAGTTGTCCATGGTGTCCGTCCGGTAAAAGTGTATGCAAACTCTATTTCAACTGACACACAACACACACCCTCAACATGTTCACAACCGAAAATAGCTGTGTTGATAAACAGCGTCATTTCCATAACCTGTTAGAATCGTTCGCTTCCCCTATTTACCTTATTCCCTGGCCGCATTTGTAAACCAACCGTCAAAATACAGCCGACGTGTTTTGTGAATACAGTTAATGATCCCTTGTCATGTCCGTCCATGTTTTCGTTCTCTTCTTCTTGAAAATTCAAGGTCTATGAATGTTATAGTAAGTGGATTATTCCATATCGTGGATATGAGGGTATTCAAAATCACATTTTTGTTCACTGTCCGTTCTGTCCTACGTGGGCCGTCATCCTGGTCACTTGCCCGTGCTTAGCCTTTTTCGCCCTCTTTGGCAGTACCTCTCCGTGGACACACAACACTGCGCGTACTTTCTAATAATCTTGATCTAATTTCATCGGAGCGCTGGTTTTGTCATCAGGTGATAACAAACTGTATTGTCGACGAGGGCGTTTGCATTTGGCACCCCTTTACCATTTTCCTTTGAATTGTTTGTAGCATGCAATAAACGATACATTCTAAAATTGCATGTTATTTCCTAACTACGGCTACCATTCCAGTCTCATGCATCACTTTAGGAAAATTTGGGGCGCATGTTTAATGCCAGTTTACAAATACACGGCGGCTTGGGAATCAATCACCACAAAGGTCCGCCCGATCACCGCGTGACGCGCGTAGACAGTCAATTGATACTGAAAAAGTGTTAGTGCGCCAATCATAAGTGGTTTGGTATATGTTTTGAAACAAATTCTTTTAATTCAGTAATTGACTGCTGATTCATCAGGGTCACTAGTGAAGTAGGGTCACTAAATTGGCGCTACCCCTCTGTATCCACTAATTTCCAGTGACCAAAAGCACAATCCTCATGGTGGCCAGAACGGCCATCCCTGGGATGTTTCTCACCCGTTAACAGCACCTTTTTAGAACATGTGGAAGGATAAAAAAGGCCACTCAATTAAGACTAACCAGTTTTAAACCTGGTCTAATGTTAGACTCTTTCTCCCTTTTCCCTTTCAGAAGACCAGCCCCTAAGTGATTTTTCCAGCCATTACTGAATTAGCAACATGGTAAAAATGTGGTAAGGGCTAAAGGAGGGCTAGAGCTTAATACTTGGAAGCTGCATTTCAGATGGTTGTTGAAATGATATGTGTCGACCAATCAGAAATGTTCTATGAAAGGCGGGTAAGTGCTCAGGGGTGGGGGGAGGGGGTTGCCTCATCTGTTCACTTATCCTTTCTAATAATTTACCTTCTCACTGATTCACGTAAACATTAATCTCTTTCACAGCAACATTCCAAACTGCAAAGTGTCCAGTATTGGCTAATGTACTCTTCGTAATGATGACAGTAAGACTATGATGGAGGCCAGCACAATCACACTCCGTGTTGTCCCATCATCGACGAATCACCCTACAATGAAATGCCAAAGCTGCTCGCACCAAGCTTCTTATACCAATTTTACAGGAAGCCAAAGAGCCATTCTGCTGACTGGAACCCCTGCACTTGGCAGGCCTTCGGAGGAAGGAAACAGTTGAACAAAACGAATGTGCAAACAACACTACTTCCTTTTGTAAACACTCCAAAATACACTAGACAGATAACTCTGCCCTTTGAAAAGGACGAGTATATCATGCCGATGTATTTCATGTTGTTTGAAAATATTGATTTTGAAATACTGTACACCAAATCTTTTAATTTGACCTGTAGAAGATTTTGGTTAATGTATTGTGTTCATTTTAGTTGTATCATATCAAGTTGCTAATCTAAAGACTGATTGTTTTGTTGTTTTGTTTGTCACCAAGACATGCTTACAAATATAACCTTAGAAAACTGATACCCTTACGTGAGTGGCGACTCATGCATGGATGCATTGCTTAGACAACAATCTTTATGTTTCACCGCTTTAGTACACCCATCTAAAGATTAAACTTTTTCGCGTTTCGGTTTGAACGGTGGTTTGTGTGACCATCGCACAGGTCAAGACTTTTTTTAATTGCCCAATTGAAAGACACCCCTGAAGCCCGACTTGCCAAGGGAGTGGGGCGAAGCTAATAATTATAAACCCCGTTAGCAAGAAACGCAGCAAAATCATTGATAAAGTGGAGTTTTCATGTCAAAGGTAAATCAAGAAACCAATCCCTAACGCGACAGAGAAGTCGCACAGACAGATCTATATATCAATTGTGATCCCCGACAATAAGTGGATTAAATCTTTTCTTCGAAGTTAATGCAGCTATTTTTGGCCATATACAAATCCTAGCTCTTGCAGACCCAGTTCTCCGGTAATTGCACCAGATAATCAATCTAGAACGAATGATTACCCCCCTTACCCTATTTTGTACAAATGCCCCCTACCTCTGCCCAGATGACCTGATCCACTTCTGTGTACAAGCAATGTGGGGGATAGATTGGGGGTTCTTGTGACGCAATCTGGCGTTTCTAGCTCTTGACATTGCAGGATACGTAGGGTTTTCTTTCTAGATTTTTGGGACAAAAAATTCATATTTCTCTTGAAACTGACCTTGAACCCAATCTGTGTACACGTCATAGGGGACTTGGTCTAGTGATTCTTCTGACTAATTTTCGGACTCCATCGGACAACGTTTGGGCACTAGAAGCCTTTTGAAGTAAGGTACAAACAAGAAGAAGAGGGGGAAACCTGGAAACGACATATACATGTGCGGCTATCCCATTAGCAAATACCACTCAATTTTCCAAATAAGAAATAAAAAGGATTGTGTAAGTTTGATAATCCAAATGAGGCCCCATCTTTCAAAGATTGTATTTGTTGCACGCAAGTTGAAATTGGAGTATAATGGCCATTTTATAGCATTTAAATCCCAAAAAGTTTTTAGTGTATTCGCTACCAAGACTTTTAACTAATGAACAGTACCAATTGAGTCCTCACCAATATGAAAATGCTTAACCAATCATAGCTTAGCAGCAAAACTGTTTTTATAAAGTGAGCAATAGCAAAAGCCATCCACACCATGTTGAAATATTGGTCGCAATCTGTGAGAATGGTTAAAGCTACTGGCTAAAATTACAAAGACCAACCTACGTTTTAGCCTATTACAAGTCCACTAAGATTTTTCACATGGATGTGTAATAAAGTACATTATGTCTTCTGAAAAGTACTTAATGATGGGTGTTTCAATAAGTGCAAGGGGGGTAACAAATATGTACACTTGGTTTAGAGAAGTACCTATATGATCGTATTTTGAATCGAGACCGATTATGACCTATCGGTATCTGCTCGGTATCGGCAAAATTCGCATTTGTCACCCGATTTCTATACCGATTAAATTAATAGCAAAGAGTCCAAACTTGATTAAATTGTTCCAAACTGATGGCCAGACGGTGAAAATAAATCAAACTGAAACCATCAATTTATTATTTTTATGTACAAGAGTATGTTCATGTTGTTCCTAACTTACTATTTCACCATTTTAGGGTTACCTAAATCGATCCGCTACTTTCTGGCAGCTTCTGGCTGTCGTAAGTCGATAACGAAAAAAAAAATACAGAAAAATTTGAATCCTGAATGAACCGCTTTTGAAATTTAAAATCTGTAATCGGTTATACAGATATTAGGGTGATCGGTTAAGCACCCTAACACTTGTTGGCACCAACATTTTTGACTAGGTACATTTTAGGTAACCAGAAATTACCTAACATGTACTTTTTATGAACACTTAAGTATAGTTAAGGTCAATTTAGTAACACGGCAATTTCTTCATGGGAGTTACCACACCGCGCCCACCGGATAGACCTGAATTACCTACCCACTAGACCTACACTCGCCCGGCCAGGAATTCCGTGTATTTTTGCCGCATAGACGGATGTGTACACACAGCGGCTGTCCTGAGCACCGTCGGAGAAGCTACGTGGTTACACCGGCTCTCTCGCTCACGGTATTCTCATGGCCATTTTGTTTTTTGATATTTTTGGCATATATTTTGCATTTTTTTTACAAGTCCGGAAATGGGGGTTTTGATGATGCCCCGATTTGAATTTCGTAATATGTCCCTTAAAAACGTTCAAAAACGCTAAACGGAGCCCAAGTGTATGGCGCCCTCATTTCATAAATTTTCATCCACTCCAAAGTGGCGGTCGTGGTAACCGCGGGTAGCTATGTGGTTAGATGCATGTCTACTCCGGTACAGTGTACACCACATCCACCTCCTCTTCCCACCTAGTGGGCAACTACAGGTAGCCATTGGGGTAGGTAGATGCAGAGTGCCACAGTATTTAATACCTACTACTGTGACTTGCAAGCCCTATCTTGGCAGCTACCGCCTCGCATTAGCCCATGTGTACTGCGCAGTCCTTCCGCCCTGTAGACATGTTGTAGCTGCCGTATAGGCTAGCCAACCACGTGAGTAAGAATCCGGCCGTGTATATCATAGTTTTGTCAGGTAGGCAATCTTTTTCACCACTTTTCATATTTGGCATCTACATTTCACCTTTCACCCAGATTGATCGCTCCTTCCAAACATGATGGGCCGCTGGTCCCATTTCGCCAAACCGTTATTGCGTGCTCACTGGCATACTACGGCATGACCAACGGTCATGGAAACTTTGTAAGTTTGTATATGCTCTAATGGTATAACCGTCACACGCTGTATTGATGGAGGGAAAGATTCCCCTTTAATATGAAATTTCTGCTCTTTCTCTAGTTAGGTTTGTTCCTCTCAATAATGAGCTGAGCTTGTCCTGAAATTGATTGAAACACAACCACATCACAAAGCTTTACATATTGCTTTTAAAACATCAATAGTCAAAAAAATATTATCCTATAGAGCTGTTTTGTTTAAAGGCTTTGCAGTTCATAGAAATAAATTTTGCCTTTCGGGAACTAAGTAATCTGTGCAATGGTTCAATCACAACACCACTTCTGGATTTACATTTCTGATTCGTTGCCCCAATGTATGCTACCCCTGGGTATATGCCCTCCTCTATTTTTGGTATAATCTTCCTTAGGAAAGGGTTAAATCATCATATTGTCATGTTCCACCTATTTGAATTGGCAAAGTGATAATTTAAATCAGACATTGTTTCACATATAGTGGTCAATGTTTTGTCACACTCTTAAAGACACTATCATATTTATCGGAAATAGTCCAAATATTTAAATTTGCTGGAAAGCCTTAAAAGTGAAAGATAAGTCCTGTATAATTCTTGTAATTACTTTTTTATCCAACTGCGAATTACAGAAAGAAGAAGAATGGCAGTGTCCAAGATGCGAATCTCCATTCAATTACGCATTGTAAGCGAGTGTCCATACGGACAGACTGACTAAAATTTCAGCTGTTGTCCTTATTAGGCTGCGTCGGATCTATCGTTTGCATGATATGTTATGAATACCTGAACTTGTGACAGCCATGCCAAAATCTGAATTTTTTATGATTTTTTGATTTTTCTGATTGAGCTCAAACACAGGATAGTGGCCTTTAATAATTTCTTACAATGTTTTAACAGAGGGTGCATCTAATCTTGATGAGCTTCATCCACAACTGAAGGGAAGCAATGAAATGATCAGACTAAAAAGAAAAATGTAAGCTAGAGTAAACAAAACAATGAAATAAACCGTAAATTAAAACAAAATAATGACTTAAAAATCTCTTAGATTTTATTGTATTTACTGCTTACAATAACCCCTTGTTGGCAGAGTTTGATATGAATAAATAATTCGCATACACTTTTAATGTCCCTGTTACATTGTGAATAAATAGAATACGTAAAATTTTCTTAAAATTTGAGAATGAATGGAAATAGGATTGATCAAAGCCTACGCTTATGTTACACACAGTGGACACATTTGACGTAACATGTTCAAAATTATTTATTCAAGCTATAGAAAAGTTCTTCTGTGATTGCAAAAAAGTATTGGGTCCTTGTATTTGAAAATTCAGGTCATAGGTGCACTCCATGTCATTTAGGATTAAAGGTCACATAACCAAGGTCAAAGGTCATTAGAGGTCAACTTGTGCAGTGAGTGAAAAGGTTGGATCTCGAATGAAGGCAACATAGTGGTTCAAGAACGCTTTGTAATCAAATAGTCTTAAACAGTTATACAATGTTTTTCTTTATTTGTAGATAATATTTAAATGTTTTCTCCCAAAAGTTTTTTTTTTTTTTTTTTTTTTTTTAAATTAAACTTTTGTATTTGAAGGTACTGACACAGTTGCCTCCCAACGAAGACAAGAAAGTTGTCCCTTTGACCTTGCAGAATATGCTGACAAGAATTGATGGCTATGTATGTTGAAATGTAAATTTTAACACTTACTGTGCTCAAGTGATCGAGCTCTCGACAAAACAGTGGGCAGGTATAATAAAATGCTGCCTTTGTGTACATAAGAGGTGTTAAAAAAAAAACAACTGAATCATTTTTATATGGCACTTTCCGTTAATCTGTGAGTAAAAGAATCTCAAGCATAGTTTAATAGTGTTGAACAAAGTTTAAAGGAATATATAGAGGCCATCCAACCCATCATCAGTGGAAGGGCACAGAGTAGTTTTATAATTCACTAATACTTCAATGAAGATCTTTTGAAATCCATCTATATATTTTCCGTTTTTTGTGGGCCGCCAGCTTATAGGCTGGAGGACCACTTAGCAATCCGTTCGCAATGTGTATGGGTGTTGTTAAGTTTTTTTAAAATTGACCATTGAAAAGTTGAAGTTCAATTGGGAACCAACTTGTGCCAAGGTCAAGGTCATTTAGGTCAACTTGAAATATAGGCTAAAAAATGTAAATTGACCTCATTGAAAAGTTGAAGTTCAATTGGAACCAAACTTGTGTCCTAAGTGCACCAAGGGATCCCTCATATGTTTGATGATGTCAAAGGTCTCTGCTAAGGTCATGGGACGCCACAGCTTATATCTTTGAATATAGCTCGGGCGAAAGTCGAGAACCGCGAATTTCTGGTTCTTCTAATTTTGATAGATAATATTCCAATCTAATTTCAAGAACAATAGAAATTTCATACCGCATTATACAAAACGCATTCCAAAATGAACATGGTGAATATAGCTATCTATTCCTTATTGTCCCCCCTCCCCGCCGACGAGTTCGGAACGGGACTATGAAATGAGGCAGTCGGCCGTTCGTTTCCGTCCGTATCGTCCGTCCGTTATCGTTCCGTCCTTGATACAAATGTTAACCCCTGTTGTAACACGATTTATCCTGGAGTTCCGTAAGGGCGACAAGATGTCAACTTGGTGGAAAGAAGCGGGTTATGAGTTCTTGCCTATTATATTTTGGGCGTGAAATTTGCTAATTAAATATCTAATTTGCATATTTGATGAAAAATTTTCCTGCAAGGCCGTTGTACAAAGTTTTTCTTTCTGGAGTTCTTACGGCGTATAATTGATGTAACTTGGTGGAAAGAAGCGGGGCTGAAGAGTTCTCAACCTGATTAGATTTTGGCTTATTTCGGGCAAATTGAGTATGCCATGAGCAAATTAATATACAAAAATCAGCGTAATGCTATATTTTTTTTCAAACGGGTACATCGGATATTCCAAAATTCCTGCGCGGGCATTAAAGAATATCATTTGCACACTTTTTGCAATATGAAAGTATGTGATATATATGCGGCGTATGTAGGCAAATGAACTAATTACATATGCATAAATTGCTTTGTACTCTCTGAACGGTAACTTCGGATAGGCAAAATTCTTCACTACATTATACTACTATGGCCATAGGGGATTGCCAATAGAAAGTAGTGATATATGCGGGCTTAGTGATGCAAAGGAGCTAATTAAATATGCATAATTCTGTATCTCTTAAACGTTACATCGGATACGCCAAATTCCTTCGCTACATGAGACTACAATGCCATAGTGAGGGGGTTGGGGTGTTGCGGAGTTGGGGGATGTTGTGTTGCATGGTGTTGGGGAGAGGGTGGGGGTTGCATATTGTTGGACCGGCATTGTGTTGGGAGGGGGTGTTGCGGGATTGTTGGGGAGGGGGTCTGTGTGTTTGCGGGTGAGGGGTAATGGTGTTGCGGTGGAGGGGGTAGGTGTTTTGGGGGAGGGGTAGGGTGTTTGGGGGGAGGGGGTAGGGTGTTTTGTGGGAAGGGGGTAGGGTGTTGTGGGGGGGGGGGTAGGGTGTTGCGGGGGGGGGGAGGGTGTTTGCGTGGAGGGGTTAGGGTTTTGCGGGGTGAGGGGGGTAGTGTTTTTGCGGGGAAGGGGTATGGTTTGCGGGGGAGGGGGAATGGTTTTTTTGCGGGGGAGGGGGTAGGGTGTTTGCGGGGTGAGGGGGTAGGTTGTTGCGGGTGTGGGGGAGTGGGTAGATGGTGTTGTGGGGAGTGGGTTAGGGGTGTTGCGTGTGTTGGGGAGTGGTATGTTGGGTTTGCGGTTGGTTGGGGGAGTGCCGTGGTGGGGAAGGAGAGGCGTGGTTAAACAGGGTCTTGGGGTTGGGTGGGGGGTTGCAAGACTGTGGGGTGTGTGTTAGGAGGGGTGTTGTTTGCAGGGGTGGGGTGTGCAAGAGTGTTTGGGGAGGAGGTGATTGGGATTGGGGATTGGTGTTTGCAGAGTGTTGGGGAGGGGGTGGGGTTTTTTGCGGGGTGTTTGGGGAGGGGTGGGGTTTTTGCCCGCGTGGTAGTGGTAGGGGGGGGGTGTTGTAGTTGCATTTATCTCATGTTAGTGATCGCGGCATTCGTCGGGGACATAATTTTACGCATCGCGTATACGAGTTCGCCTTGTTTCAATCCTTAAATCAAATAAATTTTTACAACCTACTTTGGTCTTTTGTTTATGTCAATAATATTCAAGAAGAGCAGACTTTCATATAACATAGCATGAAATTTTAATCACATAACTGTGTGCATGGCTCATGGTCCTGGATAATTGTGTATCTCAGTTACCAAGGTACAAATTGTCCACATATATGAACGAATGCTTGGTACTACTATACCCCTTTTGTAACGATTACAAATCTTGCATTTTCTTTCTCTTTCAGGAAATAGAAAAGTGTTGGCTTGCAAAGTGGAGCTGTGGAACCGGACCTGAAGAATGCTGAACAGCTATCAACCCCATTTCAGTTCGGACTTACCTGGACGCCTGTATTTTTTGTCACGGAAAAGCAAAGGTATTAATGGGGATTACTAGTTTTGTAACCGTCACATTTAGTTCACCTGTAGTGTAAAGTAAGGCCTATGAGTAGATAGTAGATAACAGCATGGGCCTCGATTTTTAACACTTAGTCTTTGGGTCTGCTTTTACAAACAGGTTAGGGCTATAGTTCAGTGATCTACTATCGTAACCCTCCTGCATGATGTCATAACTTGATGCAGCTTTTACACACGCTTCAAGATATGCCATACTTTGTGCCCCCATGTAAAAATGCCTTCCTTTTTTGCCGTCGCTTTAAGCCAGCGCTAAAGAAAGCCCAAATTTTCCCCCAGTTTAAAAAGTAAATACCTTTTTTTTCCAGCGCTGTAATTTCAATTTCCGCCTCGTTTCTATTCTGCAGGGATCCTCAAGGTTATTTTCCACTATTTTTTTTCCTTAATTCTTCTTTCATTCAAACTTACAGATTGGTGCTGTGTGTGAATATGTGAAATGCGTTAGAAAACCAAGGGCTGAATTCCTTGTGTTTGCCCACCACATCCCTGAGGTGTGACAGCCTTAGCTCAGACTGTTGATGGCTTATCAAGGGAACAACATAAGTCTAAACTCAGTATATTAGGATTTGATGGAGAATGTGCCATCGCCTAGAGAGAATGGTAGAGACAGCAGATTGTTGTTTTCCTACTCTCCTCATTTTGTAGATGTACCTGAGAGGAAACAATAGACGATTTTGCACGATCCCCATAATGCATCTCGTATTGTGCCCTTTTCCATCCGGGACCGTACCAGCCTCAGGTCAGCTAAAAAAAACATATGTTTAAGAGCGTAACATCAATACTAGAAAATTTAACCTATCTGTGACGTTGCACAGTTTAATTGTATTCGTCCGGCAGGTGACATTAGGACACGGTGTGAATCGAAAATGCACTGTTTTCAAAATTTCACAACATCATGCCGCGCCTTGTTTTTTGTTCCTATGATGGATTCTTCTATATTTCTGTAAAATTCACTTCATGTGAAAGGGGTAACTTTGTATTACAGTTTTTTAAGGTCCGTTCATACTTTCACTGCATTGCCAGTGCAGTGCTGCAAGCAGTCTACCACAATTGTTTACTCTAACTGTCAATTCACTTGCAGTATTGAACGCAATGCAGTACTGTAAACGAGTTAAATTATATTTTACTGGCCGTGGCAGCAAGATGCAGTGGGGTGCAGTCAGTGTTGCAGTATGCCAAATTTTCGCAAGTTTCTGCAACGTACTGCAATCCGTGACCTGAGTTACCTAGGTTTTACCTCGTAAATCGATAGGAGTGCAGGGAGTGACGGAACATTGCAGGAAATTACTGCACAGCAATGCAGTGCAGTGGACGTATGAACGGACCTTAAGGCCGGTCTGTGACAACGACGAACACAGTAATATTCAACAGTTCCCGGATGAAATGGCCCAATACAAATGCATTATGTGGATCATGCATCAGCTATTGTCATAGTTTAGGAGCTTACGTATATTTAGCCATGTGTAAGAAGCCTGCAATATTGTGTTGATTTTGGTAATTGAGATAATTGGAATTTGTATAACGAATTGTGAGATTTTTAATTCAGTTTGTGCCCCAAGTAAGCAGCTTATTGGACCGGGCATTCTGGTGGCATTCTGAGGTTGCCTATGTGTGTCAGACTAGTCTAAACTTTGGTGTGTGTATACATTTCTGTCAGAAAGGTGGTTTTTTTTGTTTGTTTGATGTATATAAAACAAATTTCCTGGGCAATTTCAGGTGTTGGTGAATTGAAGTGAACTTCCTGGTGATAAGTTTTATGTAGCAAATTGGCATATTTTCAAGGGGACATGGAAGTGATATCTCCATTGCCTTCCAAAAAAAGCATTTCTGGTGCTATCACGGGTGAAATAGTTTGGAAATTACCTAAAAAGACGAAAAACAATGCTTGGGAAAGGGAACAAACACAAGTCCAAAACATTCGGAAAATCATCAAGCTTACTAATGGAGGTGTCAGGACAAATCAGTAGGAGAACAGATAATAGATGGACATCTTGGAAGCCTATGGAAGGAAAGGTGAAGAGGCATTCCAACGCGTGAGATATGGCGGGATGACGTTGACAATTGTTGGGGGTACAGTGCCACTGGCAGGGAGCAGCAATAGATCGAACAACAGTGCAGAAACATGCGGAGCTTTCGGCCCATTGACTGATACGGCTTAAGATGATGATGATGATGGTGCATCACTAACATAGGCCTCCTAATTTGCCATGGTACCAAAAATAAGGCCAACAAATCTTAAGATCACTTGAGTTAGATGTCCACTTTCTTCTCAATTGTCAGTATTTTATTGTATTCTGTGTACTATTGTCTCCATACAGCCAATCTTGTCATCAGTTTCAAATGGATGAGACACTCAGAGTGCTTACTCAGTATACAGGCGCTGGTACGGTAAGGTGATTATATTCTTTGAAAAAAAATATTTATTTCAGTATTACATATCGTTTCTGCTCGCTATTACAGCTCGCTATCAACTTTGAACTCTCCTATCTCTCTCCGTCCTCTCTTTCTTTCCCTTCCCTCACTTTCGCGTCAATCGCTCGCCTCATCGCCTCGCTCATTAAGCAATTTGATAGTAATGCAACAGTACATTGGTTGGCAATCATGGTTGTAAACAGATTTCAGTCTTTACCTTTTCAACATTGAAACACTCATAATTTGAAATGGGTTTCCGTTATTTTGGCACAATTTTACGTTAGTTTAGTTGTTAAACCAAAGTTTTAATCCGGTTTTTGTCCCCGTAAACGAGGGTGGCCCGGATACCCCTCGCCCTCAGCAATACTGCTGTGTGAGGATTTATTGAACAAAGATAATTGACCTGATGCCCCCGCCCCTTCCTGACGCAATCCAGTTTTCGGCGTGGGCCTAGCTCTTTGGGCAACCACGCCCACCGGCAAAGGCAGCATGTGCTGGATGGCCGCCATTAGCTCTCCATAGCTGACCGCCCTTGTAGGTAGATCTTCTTTTCATTTTCATTCTATCAGGGTAACCAGCAAGGGTGATATAATTCTAACACGCTATGTTGTGGGTGTGCAGGAGCTATACACCTGTGTCAAATATCACAAATAATTGCATTTATAGTGCTCTCTATTGACCAATTTCCATAAGAACTATGTAATTTCTATCTATTTTTTAAAAGGAAATCAACCTTTTTGCCCACAATTCAAATTGAACTGGAAGTATCTATTCGAATACATCCCAAATCAAATGTCAAATTGAATTAGTTCTCTTAATTTATAGTGTGTTATTGTGGGGTGTGGTAAAAATAAAAAGAACTTTCCAACAGCTTTTGGGTTTGATTTTGTTTCTTTCCTTTCTCTTCATCTTCTTTCTTCAGGGTTTGACATTCACAGCTGCTAATCACGTTTGTATTTGCTGACTTCCTGGACCCCCAGGTGTCCCTGGAACAATTGTGAGGACAAGCCCATCAGGATAGAACAAAAAATCACTCTATTCATGTCCACTCATTTGGTTGCCAGGGGAAACCATGGATGAGTTGATATGGTCGGCCACTTGTCACGAAAGGTGAAATCTTGATTGGTTTTAGTTAGTGCTATTTGCCGTATCTTATTCTTCTCTATTGACATGCCTCTTAATATATATTGAGATACTGGAAATCATTGGACTGGCCACGATCAGGTCATGATAATGCATTAGATCTTGTGCAGTGTATGTGACCTCATGCATTGATCATGACCCAATGAATCAACACTTCCATATGGAAGGCATATTCCAGTTTGTCTTCCTTAGAGTGTGTGGAATTCACAGGAAATCATAAACTCCCCATCTTTGAAATATTTGTGTTCCTTGCTAGTTACATCATGTCAGTTGGGGGGGGGGGGGGGGGGGGGGGGGGGGGGGGGGCTCTTTGGACTCGTTCACCATCCAACATGTTTGTCCATTTCCCGCCCACATTCGGTTGTGTATTAAAGCAGTGCTCTCAATGGAAAGTTGCAGCAACTCAAGATGGAGGAGGGTGGAGAGGAATATGCCTGATCTCCAATTAAAACAAGCAGCAAGCCTGGTTACCTAGCAACCTAGATGATGAGGAAGACGATAGTTTCTTCTTCTACTTCACACAGGTGACAAAAAACCTCTACACATTATAATCCATATGAATTAATGAAATTTCCCAATGTATATTGCCCGACAAATTTATTTCACAAAGTGGTAAATCACTTCATTGAAATTTCCACCTTGAAGTAAGAAGTAACAACGCAGGCGTATCCTTGCAGCCAGTGGCGTACCCTTTGGGCATGGCCCCCAATAGTTGATTTCGTTGGTTTTGAGATGAGCCCATCAGTTCGCTTAAATGATCAGGTCATGGTGCTTGCCGGCTGGATTGCCGCAAGTATGTGTTTAAAGTTCAATGGTTAGCAGGCGACAAGTTAAATTTTACAAAATCGTGCAGATTTGCCCCAGAAGATATTTCAAGCTATAAAACCAAAAATTTTCTGGGGTTTTGCCATCCCTGGACTCCACCGGTCTTTTCCCTGGACCCCACCAGGGCCATATGGCGGCCCTCGACTCCACCCAAATCATTACAGCTGACTTATTTCCCTTTACACCAATGTTGACTGAAATATATGCATTTTCTTCTGATAGCGGACAATGCCCCAAAATACCACATTTTTAGATCCCCTAAAAGAGAGATGGATTCGACCAGTGACCCCAGGTCACAACACCCGGTCGACCATCACTCTTCCTCAATTCCGGTTTGGCCGCCATAACAAACGGACGCTTGTTCACATCGCAGCTCTGTGTTTAGCCAGCCAAATTAGCTGAGATATTTGATACTGACTGTTGTGTCTCATCCGGAATCCCTCCTACTATTACTACCAATCTATCTGGAATATATTTAGACTGGATTTATACTGGATTTAAACGCTCTATTTGACAATAAACGGCGACTTTACAAAAAAAACCCGTCGGAGCTTTTATTGTGTATCCTGGTTTTAAAATTACCGCCTTTTTTACTGTGATCTGTGTAAGCGGGTAAATAGGTAAACAAGGGCAAGACCATTGCCGCACTTTTGCGTCTTTGGATGCCTTGCTTTCTGTGAGCCTGTTTCTGTTTCTTCTTGTAGTTATCATACTATCAATTCAACGTTCTATTGGGTGAGTGTGGGCGATTATTTTATTCTTATGCTTGTTGTATTTTTAATAAAAGATTTAAAAACTGACTTTGGAAAATCCGTGTGTGACTTTGTTAACGCGACGGTATCTTTGTCTCCGCGTTTGCGGGGCCGGTTTTACCTTAAAGTTTTATACCGGCGGCACGCCTTGTTTTTTCTTTGTTTGCGTTTCGCGACACTCGCCCCCATCTGGCTCGCTTCACCCCGCGCCGCCCCGCCCCGCGAACCCCCTCTTTCTCCGTGTCGTTCATTACGGGTCTTGCTTTCCGGCTGTTGCTTTCCTCCGTTTGGTGCTGGTTCCGTTGCGGTGGCCTCTCAGTTTTTCAATGGTTCGCCTTGAACACTGTTTTCCCTGTCTAGTTTCGCTTAGAAAAAGGGGGTTGGTGTTCGGGCTCCGGTCCGAAGTTCTTCCAAGGCGGCCCCGCTGCGTTGGGAGCACCTAAAGATGTTGTAGTCTTAGCTTCGGATACTTCATGATGGGCGTGTTAGTAGGTCGTTCTCTCTCCCTCGGAGTTTCCGCCCCTACCTCGCTAAACCCGCCGCTGGCTCGCCTGGTCTAGCCCTGGGACTTCTTTGCTCCGGTGCAGGCTATCGCGGTCTGCTCCTTCCTTTTTCCTTGGCTGCTGCGACTCCCCGGTAATAGTCACCTCGGTTTTCTCCTAGCGTGCTATTCCCGGCCGGCGCCTTCGGGGGGCTTGACTGACTTGTACGCTGTGCCCCGCCGGCGGTGGCTCGCCTGATTTAGCTCTTGCTTTTAGCGGTGCATGCTGGCATTGGTCCTGCTCTGCCTTTCCCTGTGGGATTAGGCGGTTGCAGGGGTCCGTCCCGGTAGCGGGTGTGTTGGCTTTATGGTGATGCCCGAGTTTTCTCGGGCCGATCCATCCTATACGACACCCGGCGCTCTGGTTTTAGGATTCTCGTACTCTTCTGCGACCGCACTGCGTGTTACCTGGTCTCGGGGCTTGATTCGTCCAGCCCTGATGTGGTTTCCTCGGCGCCCCGCTTGGGGCGCCGCGGGTGTCGAGTATGCTCACTGCCCCCCGCTCCCGCATGGCAGCCTGCTATCCACGCGGTGTCAATCTGGCTCTTGCTGCATGCTTCACCAGGCCTTCGCGTGCTAGGTGGGGCTCGCGTCTCTTTCGCCAGTTGGCCCCGCCCACGCGGGGTACCGGGCGCGGTTACTGGTGCGGTTCTTCCAGCGCTAGTTCCTGCTACGGTTTCAGCCGTTACGTCACACCCCGCTTGACTATCCTGCCAGCTCCCCGGGGTTAATTGGGCTTCGTGCTGCTTGCTTCCCAGGCCTTCACGGGCTAGTGGGGCTGCGCCAGCGCTTCGCCGTTGGCCCCCCCCTCACGCGGGGTTCCGTGTTCGTTTACTGACGGTGTCGGTTCGGCCAGCGCTAGTTCCCTCTATGGTTTCCTTCCGCTGTTACAGGTACACCCCGTGGGTGTTTCCCGTTCGGTCGCCTCGTGGGGTAGCCTTCCGGGGCTTGCCATCCATGGGTGCTCAGTGCAGGCTCAGCATGCCCTTTCCAGGGCGTGCCTCCCCCGGCGCTGCATGTGCCGTTTATTATCCGCCCTCATCGGCGTTGATTTCCGGTGGCCGTTTATCCGCCGTCGTGGGCGTTGATTTTCGGCCTTAACCACAGCTCTGGTCTCCTCTTAACCGGGGGCTGTTGCTCGGGTGGTGTTTGTCCACCTTCCCTGATGTTGACTTTCAACTCTCGCCGCCGCGACCTTCTGCTCTCCCTGCGGGGATGTCGCAGCCGCCTTGGCTCTCGTGCATCCCTTCAGGGATGCTGTAGGTCTTGGCGGTTCTCTCCTTTGGATCTACTCTAGTCTGCTTTTTGGCGGGGCTCCCCTTCGGGCGGCCTAGCTTGAGTTGCTTCAACCCACCCCTGGCTGCATGTCGCCTTGCCTTGGGTGAAAGCCCTCTCAGCCTTGTGAGATCCCTGGGTTAGCGCGTCATTCTCTGACGTTGCTTGCTCTAGCTTCGGCGTGCGGGGTCCCCTACGGGGATGCTCCTGCCCTGCCTGTGGGGGGCTAGCCTCCTCGGCCCTGGGCATGGTCGCATCCTGCGGCTATAGCGTGCAGCTTCGTCGAGAGATCCGGACCTTAGCCTTTATGCACGCGGCTCCCGGCTCCCATGGGCTTTCAGCTCTGGGTCGCCGGCGCTTCCGTCGCTGCCTCGCTGTCGGCTGACTGTTGCTTCTGCCCCGGTGCCCCTAGCCTCCTTCTGTGCTAGTCCTGTCCCTGTTCCTGTGTGCACCATCGGTGACTTGAGGCCTCTTCTCTCCAGTTAGGCGCTGGGCCACTATTGCCTTGGCTGTCCTGGCTCTTAGGCTCTGGCGTGTTAGGCTTACTTATCGGGGAGCTTGGATCTGGCTATGATGCAATCTTCGCTGCTCCCCTCCTGGGATCAGCGGGGCCTAGCTCCGCTTCCGAGTCGGGCCGAGTGACAGTTGCCGTCTGGCGTTAGTCTCTGTTCCCCCTTGGTCTAGACCATGTTTCTAGCCTTGGCTTGATGCTGGTCTTTGGTTCTTTAGCCCCTGACTTCCCTGGGAGGTCGTTGCCTATAGCCTTGGCGGTCTCTTGACTTAGCCTTGGCCTAGGCCTTGGGCTTTCAATTCACACACAATCAAATCGTCTAGCTTTGTCTTCTCGACTAGACCTCCATCTCCAGTCGGGTTAGCTGGCCCTGGTTCTGAATGCCCTGCTGCTTTGGTGTATACCTGGCCCCCTTCGTGGTTTTTATGAGGCTATGCCTATGCTGGTCTAGCGTGGCCCCTCCAGGGGCGTCAACGCCGGCTCAGCCTGGGGTAGGGGGCTCTATGTCCTTCTCCCTTGGCTATACACCCCGTATGGGGACCTGATCATTGCGCCTTGGCTGTTTTCTTCCTTTGCCTCTGTCTCACCACTTTTGTGCTGGCAAGAGACCTCGGCCTGCTGCCGCTGTGCCCTCGGGCCTAGCTTGCTCTTTCCGGTCTCCGGGGCTTTTGGTCATTCCGTCCTTGACGCTGATGCTCGTTTCCCTCATTGGGGCTTGGCTCCCACCCCGGTGGGATGCCCTCCGCCCCCTCTGTGCTCTGTTCGTCCTGCGCGCTGGTGGTTTGGCTCTGTGCTAACCTTACCCTTCTCCCAGGCCTAACTCCTACCCCTTGAGGTCTTTCTTCGACTTCGCTGGACTCTTACTCCGCCTACTGTTGGGCCGGTGTCTTGACCGGGGATCCCTTCTCCCGTTTGTTCGGATTTAGGGGCTGGCGTTGACAGGTCTCGCACATTCCTTTGGCTCCAAGCTGACTATATCTCCTGTCCCTGTCTCCCTCGGGGGTACCTGGACACGGTTGGGTCGGCTTCGAAGATGCCCCTCTTTGGGGGCTCGTCGTACGGGCTTAGCGTCGGCCTGGTTTTCCGGCCTAGCGTTGGGGCTCGCCGGTCCCTAGCGTTGGGCTCGTCGCGTGCCTAGCGTTGGGGCTCGTTCCGGGCCTAGCCGCGGTCCCCTGGGCCTTCAGGCCCGTGGTGGTGCTCCCGTCGTCGGGGTCTTTCTTTGGTGGTTTCCCCCCCTCCTCTCCAGCGGTTTTCAGGCTACCGTTGTTCGATCTCTTCCACCTTGCGGGGGTTTTCTTTGCCATGCCTTCTGTCTCAACTGTGCTGCCTATAGGGAATCCCCGCACGGGGTCTTCTTTTGGTTTGGTGGGGTTTTCCCGAACTCGCCTTCACTAGCGGGCTGCTGGCGGCTTCTCAGTTGTTTCTCTGGCATTTGGCTTGGTCTTGTCCTTCCCGCCGTGTGCGACTATCTTTGTGCTTTTACCCCTTAGTACCCTCGGGGACCTGGGGCCGTCGTGTGGTTTCTCGGGTGGGCTCCTGTGCTGTGTAGGCTGGACCTGGGAGCTCTTGCAGTGGTTGCTGGTCCCACTTCCGACTGGGATTTTGTATCCCCTCTTTGAGTCTGTGTCTTGATCTTTTTTAGCGTTGGGAGCTTCTCGCTCCCGCGCGGGAATGTCTCTGGGGCGTAACCCCCGTTGTGAGTCAGTCTTCCATGTCTGACGTCTCTAGTTTGGTTGTCGAGTTGATTACTACTCCCTTTTTTTCTCGAGCCTTTGGTGATCCATTCGTTCTCGCGCCGTTTCGGGTAGCACCTCCTCCGGTGTCTCTCTTCACGCTCTGCTCCTCGGGAGATTTTGGGGTCGAAGCCGCTGTGCTGTCCACGGGCCCTCTTCTTGGTGGCATCCTTTTGCCCATAGCCGTGTTCGGCTAAGCGTGGCTTCTTGTTTGCCTCGATACCGTTTTGTCTTTTGGTCCAGAAGTTCCGCATGTTTACAACTGCTAACATATAGTGCTTGGTTTTTGGAAAAAAACATCTTGTTTAAATTCACTGAAATAAAGGGATTAACTGCAGATAACAATACCATTCCCTTCTTAATACAGTTTGAAACAAGCAGAACCAAGCACATTGTCAACGTCATATCCAGCCTGAGCAAGCTATAAACTAACCAAGCACTTGAAAACAATAGAAACCACTTGAGGGCACTCAAATGAAGTACTCTTAGCTTTTAAGTGCTTGTTTATTTATCAATATCAAGTGGTTTTTGCGTGTTTCCCTTTTTTGGTTGAGTCTTGCCTTTGAATGTTATAGCTTGGTTCTAGCTTGATTTTAGCTTGTCTTGGAATGAGTTTTATTGTTAGTTGATGTTACTTCCCCTTTTTTTCACCATTATTATTAGAGGACAAGACACATTTTTTTCACAATCAAGGCATTTTATGTTAGCCAGTGTTAGGTTCCTTCGTCCTTCTACACTTTGTCACCGGCTCTCTGCTGACGTCGCCACCTGGTTGGCTTCTGCTCGGGCTTCCCCGAGCAGTTAGCGAGCTCTCGACTCGGGTCGCCTTCGGGGCTCGGCTCGGTGTTCTGCAGGAGCTAACCTCTGGTTCCTCCTCTGGTTATACTTCTCGTGGTTTACCCCCTCTGTCTACCCTTTGGGGGCCAGACTTGACCTGTCCGCTATGCTGGGGGAGTGCTAGTTTATTATTAATCTACCTTTGACTGCCTCTTCGGTTGCTCGTTAGGGTGTGTTTTGGGGTTCAGAAAGAGGTGAGGGCTTGTGTTTAAAGGAGAGAGGTGGGAGGGGGAAATGTCTTAGTGCCGCGGCTCCGATTTGCGGAGGTCTGCCTCGTTCTTTTTTTCCTCTTTCCTCGGTGGTTCTGTCTACATCCGTGTCGAGGCCTGAATCGTCTCTCCCTCTCCTGGCTGTGACAGCGCTGAGGTGGGACTTTCGCTGATTTTGGAGGCTTTGTTAGCTGTCTCCGAGCCTCCGTTGTTTGGATCTTCGGTCGTCTAGCTCAGCCTCTCACAGTTAAGGTTGTTTGGTTCTTCCTTCGGTGACGTTGGCTAGTTCCTTTGACTCCTGTACGGCGTTTGTTTCCTGAACCAAAGCGAGCCTCCCTTTTGGGGGGGATCTGTGTTTATTATCGGTGAGTCTCTTGGCGAAGCCCCAATTATCCTTTGGGTGCGGCGTCGCTCTGTTCCTCGCCTTTATTTCTCTTTTCGGTCCCGTTTCCCGCTGAATTAGCTCGGAGATTTCCTTCTTCTCCTTGTATCTTCTTCTTCCGGGTCAGTGTTGGACTTATCTCTCAGTCCCTTTCACGGGGCTGGGGCCTTTTGCTTCATTCTGTCGTTCTCAACCTTATCGCCCCGGTCCTCTTCTCTCCGTGGGGTTTATCTGTGGTGTTCTGAATCGGTCCCCCTCTCTAGTGGGCCCGCTCCTTGGTTTTTTTTGGTTAGGCTTCTTTTGCCCCGCGTCTTTACGCGGGTCCGCCTTGCGCTTCTGGTCCCTCCCGGATCCTCAGTTGTTTGCTAGGCTGTGAGGCCTTGTTATCCGCCTCTGCCCCGCGGGTGCTTCGGGCCCTTTTTCCAGGCCTCGTCGCATTCCACTCTCCTTCAGAGTTCTTCCTCTCGCCTTATTCCTTAGGCTTGGTTTTTCTTTGCGGGATTCTCGGCTCTTGGCTCTTCTCACAAGATAAAACTTTGGCTAGGTCTTTAAACACATATCAAGTCTAAGGCCCTGTTACTCACCCCTTGGTGTACTCCACTTGTTAGGTGAGTTTTTGCTTCTTGACTTTTAGGAATCTAGATCCATGTGTTTATCTGCGCTGGCTGTTATTTTTATTGCAGCCTTTGCTGCATCCTAATCGCTCTCTCTGAGATATCCAGGCCTCCACCTCCGACGACTGAGTGTGCTAGGCGGGTGTTGACTGAAATTAATGTCATAAATCAAACGGTGGTTATGCTATATTTCAGTCAACAATTGGTGTAAAGGAAATCAAGTTCAGTGTAATGATTTATTTATTTATTCGAAAACACATTATGGTTTATGAAATCATCTAACTGAAGCCTGATTTCCTTTTCCAATGTTGACTTTCCCGTGCCATGCCCAGCCCCCCCAGCATGATAATGGGATGTGTGCGTTCCGTGTGGGGCTATGGGCCAAAACGGAATTGGGGAAGAGTGATGGTCGATCCAGGTGTGACCGGGGTCACTGTGTCGAATCCATCATCTCTTCATTTTAGTTGCAAAAGGGGTATGTTTGGGGCATTTTTCCACTTTCTCAAAGGAAAATGCATATATGTCAGTCAACATTGGAAAGGAAATCAGCTTCAGTTGATGATTTATCAAACATATGTTGTTTTTGAATATTTCTGGTCAGTTCAGGTGCACAAACTCGGCCCCCCATATCAAAATCTAGCTACGCCACTGCATTGCATGCACCGCTTGCGGCCCGAGTGAGTCCCAAGTCACAAGCGCACTCCACCGAGGCGGCACTATGGTGTTGCACTCATTCACTTCATACTTCAGATAGGCAAAGTATAGGCACAAATGTAGCACTTATCGATTATATATATGTGTGTCCCAACTAGAAAATTTACCCATTTTCAAGAATTATAACATGGGTAGGTCATGTCAGGAACATATACTATATAAGTGCTTAAATCTATCTTCCTGGAGTCCATGTGATTTCAGGTTATTATGCATATGTTTGGCGCTTACATCCTGAAGATTGATTCAAAGCCCTTACTTAAAAATGCGTCACAATCATAAAGGGCGGATCAAAAATATACATTCAAAACAACACTGGAACCATAGAGCTGGAAAGAAATATTAACCCAAGAGGAGAATCGCGTGTTTATTATGCAATAGCCCAAGCCCGTAAACCGTTTTTTCCTCTCACACAACAATAACAGCGCGCCTGTTGTTGTTTTGCTGCGTAGCACGCTGCGTGTCGTCAGTTGAGGCGCAAGCACACGCACTATAAAAATCTTGCTCACGCTTAGGTTACCAGTGTTTGCATTTCCCATTGTTCCATGTCTGAATCGGCCCGCCGATTTTTTGCATAAATTAGGCGAAAACCAATCGATGAAGAAACTATGCTTCAAAAAAGATTCCTGCATCCCTGATGAACAAAAAGTCTCCACCCGATGATTACCCCTGTTAATTTTGCTTAGGAAAAGAGATATTTGAGTCCGTGAGATAGCATTTGGCATCAGTTTTGTTGTTGTTTTCACTCACAGTGGTGACATAACGTACAATAATGCTCGCGTTTCTCATAAATAATGCATAAGGACTTTCCAATACGACGATCGTAAACCAAATATGGGTGCCCAAAACTATGTTAATGAAGTGCGCATGCTCATTTAATACTTTTGGGCACCTAGATTTTGTTTACTACGTTGTCGGTAGATCTTTTTTTTTTCGGTGCTGGGTTATATTTACTTCAAATTGGTGTGAACACTTTGACGTCACTGACTTGAAGGTAAATGGCGTATGTAACCATTTTCTAATGTACATTGAAGCATAGTGGCTTTCATTCTATTTTCCATCCATTTATTACATTACAAATGACCAACTAGTGCATTTTTTGTGGCTCAAAAAAACCTCATAATAATAATGCAAGGGGCAGACACAGACAGGGACATGTCCCCAACATTCCCTGGCGGTCTAGGTTTGGACTTACATAGGGGGAAGCTAAACCTTGCCAGTACAGCACGCAGACTGAGCAGGCGCGGAAAACCAAACGGCCGTTGAGCTCGCGGGCAACCATGTGAAGGGCTAATACATAATATATATGATACTATGTCAACAGCTGTCGACTTCCGATCTGAAAAAATCTTCACAAACTGTGTCAACACATCATTCTTCAACCTCAGATGATCTCGTAGATATAATAAACGTTACCAGATGTGATATACAGGTTTCTCAGAAAGAACGTTACCGCTTACCCGCCAGAAACAGCCATTTTACTTACTTAATCACTTCTTATCCTCGTTTTACGCTTTATAATATTATTAAATATGTACCTTTTAACATTTGGGGTGAAGAACAAGAAAGAAAACGGAAAACCTACCACCATGACTATTTCCCTAAAAATGAGCAAACCTACTTTGTCCACGGCTATCAGTGCAGAGGAAACCATTGATGCAAAGTTCTTCAACATAAACTGTTTTAAGACCCTCCTGGCCAATTATACTCTCAAATTCCAAGCTTCATTGCTGGTTCTAGAGTTTATTGTTCAGTTCCTTCTACGCACTGCAGCATTATTTACAGCTGATTGTCCTGTTCGTTGATGATCATATTTCTCTACTTGCAACCTTTTTATATTCTTGCAATGCTCCAGAATTTTCCTCTGTTCCCCTTGATTGCCATCTTACTGGGAAACCTACTTTGCGGGAAACTTTACCCCTTCAACGAGAACGATGGTCCGTTAAAAACCCCAAGAGCAGTATGTAGATATGCCATTGTAGGAGTCACCCCAATGATTATGTGAAAGTGCCTTTAACGCAATGCATATTTGTATTATGATAGATAACGGGTGGAGGATTTAGGTCCTTGCATTCTGAAGAACAACTTAGGTTGTAGTTTCATAGTTCTTTTTGAAGCATACATTTAAACAAATTCATTAAATCTGTGGAGTTACGGGTGCTCAAACCCATAATAATTACATGTAACATGTTTCTCTCTATTGCAATCCGTCTCTAAAATGCCTTTTTGGAAAAAATTAAATTGTGGCAGCACATGTTTCTTTTCACACAACCATTACTCAACATTATCAATGAGAAATTTTCAACAAGATTGGGCATGAAAGCCGTATCCCGATAATCCCACCTTAAGATCATTGGACCTCCTTTCTTTGAGGTTTTATTCTAATATATAAAGACCAATAAATTCTCTTTAAATCATAGCAAAATTGACCTTTCACTTGGATAGTAAAGAAGTGACAAGAAATTGAAGCATGAAACCTTTTTCATGTGACAAATCCACCTTTTGTGGGTGGCCACTGTTAAAAAACTGACCACTAGTTAAAAACCTAATGCTGCTAAAAGCCTTGAGCCGCTTTCCCCGCTTAGGGATAGCTGAAACCATTGTGCCCTAATTGCTTGGTGGTGACATGTCATGTAGAAGACTCGCCGGGAAAAAATTGCTAAACAATCTTAAATTTGCATAGCAAATGGCAGATAAATGTGTAGCAAAGCTATGCTAAAGATGCTATCATGTAGCCCATGCTGCTTACCATGTAACTGTCAATAGGCGTTTTTTCTCATTGAGCAATATTTTCCGGATCAACCGGGTTTTGGATTAAACTGGTTATATAAAATGACCTTCTCTGGTATTGCTACTTTTTACTTGGGGAAATTCTCGCTGGCAACCATCCCCCTTGTTTTTTGGAAGGATTTTGACCTGAGAACAGACCGGATCACGTCAATAGAACAATACCGCCTCTCCGCATCAGTGCGCATGCAGTAGAGAAACCGGAAATTGGCTGGGTTACTGAATCAAAGGCCGGCCTTACATTTAGATCAACACACACGGGGGTACCGGTTGATGTAGGAGCAGTGAAACAACTGTAAAAGTGCCATGAAATATACCATGCTCGTTGTGTTCATAGCGTATTAAGCGTATGCTGGTGCTAATTAAACCTAGCATCTCATCTCGCTTAACTGGAACGTCAGATTTTGCCGAATATCGTGAAATCACAATTAATATTACAAACTTGCTATCATTCCCGGTAAGCGGGGTCAAAATCCATAATCCACAGTGCATTGCATATGAGGGCTACCAGTGAATGATCTCTACCCGGTAGTAACGCCCCCCCCGGCAATTTCACACACTTGGGTCAACTGAAGTCGGCTGCTATTTTTCCCCCGAATGCTCGCTCCAGCATCCAGTAGAAATTGTCCTCTCTCCACTATCCGTCCCTATTTACCGGGAAAATATCTCACCGGTAAATACTGGATGCCTCATATAAAAACGCTAAAAATGAGACTTTTAAAAAGCTTTTTTCTCTGTCTCTTCTCCTTTTCTTTTCTGCGAGATTTTTCCGCTAGAGGAGACCACGTTCCCACCAGCATTACAAGTACAGTTCCTGCTAATTGCTGGGCATACATCTAGAGCTAAAAAATTTTTTTTGCCTGTTTTATTCCAACCAACCGCCGGTCGTACATCTGTCTGGTTGAACGAGGTTTAATAGGGACAGTCGGACCATGATTAAAGCATGTTCAATCAGAATCTGGAGCGCTTCTTTGGAGGATTCTTTTTAATGTTATGAAATTTAATATGATTTTATCTCAAAGTCACAACAACAGGCATCCTGACCACCATCCCCCACTGGATGTTGCACTCAGAACCCAACCTCGAGCAACACCCATGTCAAGTGCTCATATATTCCATGCACGTTTTTACCATCTACACTAGCAGGTAAGGACCGGTAGGATCCCGTTTTGATCCCATTGTTTGATTCTTCTTATTCAGTGGGCGTGTTTAATCTTGTAAAACAAGAAATTTAATGTTAGGTCAAACCGGCCGCCCATACTGGGGTGAGGGTTGACGTTAAGAGAATTTCTGAAATTTTCCCCAAAACAAACAAACAAACAAACAAACAAATATAATAAAAACATAATTTGTATATTCATAGAAGGGGGTGATCATTATTCTAGATAAGAATAGCAATCTTATGCCAAAACATTGTTCATCAAACTGCAAAGAACCTATGTGAATCCTGATGAAATGAGCCCTCATTTGAGAAAATGAACATCAATCTAACTGGGTAGTCGCTGGAAATAGTGCTTGCAGCAATTACATTACATTCGAGATACATGACAGCTCAACGGCGCGTTTATACATGCGTTGTGCAGTTGCACATTTTTACCACAAATTCTTAATTTACCAGCGTTATGATCACCATGGGATGACTTGCAATTGGGTTCTTTGTAGTTTAAACCGGTTTGTTTTTCAGAGGGAGCAAATTTGATTTAAATGAATAAAAAATATTGGTGTTAAGATATTTTTTTTTGAGCAAATTATAAGGTCGATAAAGCAAAAATGACAAATATTCTTAATGAAATGAGAAGAAAAGATTTTGTTGATTTGGCCTTCTTAATTGTTCATAATGATGGGCAATCCAATATTTTATTTGGTGGAATACTGGCTACACTGGCATCCACTACGTGGGGCGCTCCGATTGCGGTTGAGACATTTGTAGCGTTTCAGTAGTTTTCCCGATGCCCATCTTTGTATCTCAAGGGCATTTTCCCCCAAGTACTTCTGGGTTCAGCCCGAACATCAAGTGTATGTTTGAGGACCCCCGAATTTTGCAGATGTGTCAAGTCATTTTGTGAACCATATAGTAAGGCAAACAGAGTCGCTGAAACGGGTTGTGTTCCAAGGGAGGTGCACCCTGTCTGACATACTTTTCTGACACCTAGAATTCGGAAACCTTAAACGTAGACCTTGAACAATAAACCATACGGGTTTATGTGGTTTATTCCCTTTAAAGTTTCTGTGGGGGGGGAAAAAAAAACAAAAAATTTCATAGGGTGTCAGAAAAGTATGTCAGAAAGGGTGTCACCTATGTAAACGCCCCGCTGAAAACCAACTGCTGCGAGTTGCTGGTGGGAATTTTTTCGCAACCTCAGTGACCCTTGCTGGTCTAATTTTATGGCATGCTGTGGACTGCCACAACGAGGGCGTCCGATGCTTCACACCAGATGATATGCGTCGCAATTTCACTAACAGCTCGATCTCGTGATGTGGGGCGATAGTGTTCTGTCAACGATATTTAGTACTCTTAGTTTTCTGGACTGTTAGGGTAGGGTTTAGGGTTTAGGGTCACACTGTGCCCTACCATTTTAGTGCATGCTGTACCATTAGCCACTTACTGGCACGCTGTGCCCAATACATTTTAACTGGCTGCTGTGCCCAATCCGATTTTACTGGCATGCTGTGTCCAATACCATTTTACTGCATGCTTTCCATACCATTTTACTGGCACCTGTTTCCAATAACCATTTTAAACTTGCACCTGTGTCCATACCATTTTAGTGTCACCTGTGTCGCAATACCATGGAGTGGCATACAGATGAAGCAAAGTTTGGCCCATTTTGGCTTAAAAGTTGCAGAATTCAAACCTTTAACCATAAAAGTGCAAAATTTTACTAAGTTCTAGGGAAATTTTGAACTGGGTCACGTAATCATGTCATTTTAAATTGTTTGGTACATGTTTTGGATGATACTGATCACATCTAAGTGGTCTTTTAGTGATAAAAAAAAATCCTCAAAATACTTAGTCAAATTTGCAATTTAAGTGGAGGTTCTGATTCATGCATGACTTTAAAACCAACTGAGCTATTTTGCTCACTGAAGGACTCAAAATACAAACCAAAACTTCCTAAATGCACATGATTGTTTATGTAGGCGAAGATTTTTTCAATGCTAGAACTTCATATCAGGTGTACGCGTCACAATAAGCGCCCCTCTATGTTTTTGGGCCCCATTTGTCCTTTTGCACCAGTGTCAATGATTTGAGCCTATTTTTACAAGGGGCTGCGAAGAAATTCTACTTGTCTTGTTTGTTGGATGCAAACAAGTGGCAACTATGTTATATGAATAGCATTAATAAAGTTTTTTTTTTAATTCTGACTCACAATTTTATAGTCCGAGTCTTAAAAATTTGAGAGCCCATAACTTCACAACGGAATGTAAATTTTATTTTGCCTTTTGGCCTCCCTGTAGCCCCATGAAATGTACCATTGACTGCATTTCTCAAAATCTGAGAGGGGGGGTTCCCCACCTTGGTGTTTTGCATGGAATGACCCTAGAGCCTTTTTGCCAAGCGACATTATTCATAGGCAAATTTGTATAAGTTTAAAAGGGGTTACTAGGGGTTATAAAGCGCATTTTTAAATTTTTTTCATCCTGAGGGGTAAAGGCCCTGCCACCTGCGCATTTATCAGCAATAGGTCTCCCAAGGGGTAAAATTAAAAAAATTGTGTGATTCATATTGGATGGATTTTGCAGAAAGCTGGCAAGAATTGTGTTGTGATTTCGGCAGGCAAGATTGGGATTCTGGTTGAAGGTTACTTGAAGTGATATCATATGCAGAACCTTCCAATTATTTCAAAATACATTCATGGTCAAAGTTTGAAATTGATGCACACCCTTAAAGAGACATGAGGAATTCAGAAAGAAGCGCCCCAATTTTTCTCTCGAACCCCGGTTTTTTATCATATGGAATGCTTAACAATTTTTTAGATGGCACACCGAAGTTAATAAGCCGAAGACGCCGTCTTTATGTAATAAGAGATGATTTTGTAACTTTCTGTCGTGCACGACAAAAGTCAAAGCACGGTTTTCTATGGGACTATTACGATAGCAGGCAGTTCAAAATAAGGTTTGCGGTTTTCTTTTGTCCCTGTTTTGTCCAATAACCGTCAAACCATCTCGGAGGTGGATCCACAACCCGATCCGTGAAATTTTCAGAGAAATTCGTATCCAAAAAAAATCGTCCTCCTGTCACGTTAAAGGAAACCATTGAGGAATAACTGAAGATTGTGCATTAAAGGGGCATTCGTGATCCACAGCCTCGTCCACTCGACTTAACCTCAAAAAAGTTGAGATTTTTTTTAATCATCTGAACGCGTTATGTGTACCAGTTCGGTACCTCAACCAACCGGGTTGTATCCCATAGGGCTACACTTGGGTTGCGATAATATGGTAGGCCATCGACAAATCTTATGTTACATTTCCAGAAGCAATATGCATGTAGACGGTTGGTCACAACATATGCCCAATTGAGCAATCTCATAGAGTGAATGTTAACTAAGGCACTTTGGGGATTACTATTTTCTATCAATGCGATCACTTAAACTTTTGACGGGAAAAAATCGGCAATTTCGTCGGCTTCTAATCCAGGATTTCTAATCGCAGCAGCGGCCAGGGTGTTTACACATCTCTCGAGGGTAAAAATTCTGGAAACAAACGCTCTATGGCCACTGACCTGTATAGAGGTCATGTCATATGCTATCGCTGCGACAGGATGCCGATCCCCATGTGCAATTTTCCCGTTCGTTCGTAATCAACATGCTCAGTTTGGAGCTTTAAGTGATGCATATTGCAGACTACCAGAAGGGACAGCATATGAATCGGTAACCAACAACTCACTGGTGCAAGTCAATGACAATCACACACCTTTAGCAGTCTAGCTTATAATTGTAAATCTTCTGTACACAGACCAGTGAATTTTATCAGTAGAAAGATTGTTCAGTTTATTGAGTTTTTCGTAAGATTTAAAAGAATTTAGAAGAATGTTACTCTAATATTTTTAATTCTTTCTTTTTTTTTTTTCCCCCCTTCCATACTTCTGGGTTCATCCCGAACATCAAGTGTATGTTGGACCCCCGAATTTGGCAGATGTGTCCAGGTCAATTTTGTGAACCAGATAGTAAAAAGGACAAACAAGAGGATGGCTGAAAACGGGTGTTTCCATAAGGTGACAGACACCCTTTTCTGACATTACTTTTCCTGACACCCTATGATTCGGAAACCTTAACGACACTTAACGGAATAAACCATACGGTTTATGTGGTTATTCCTTAAGTTCTGAATTCATGGGTGTCAGCAAATTATGTCAGAAAAGGGTGTCACCTTATGGAAACGCCCGCTTAAAACCAACTGCTGGCGAGTTGCTCTGAGTGGGAAGTTTCCCAGGAGACCCTTGCTGGTCTCATTTATTGGCAATCTTTGACTGCCAACGATGCGTCCTGATGCGTTCACACCAGATTATATGCGTCGGCAATTTTCACTAAACATCTCGATCTCGTGAGTGTGGGCCGATAGTGTTTCTGTCAAAGATATTTAGTACTCTTAGGTTTCTGTACTGTTAGGGTTAGGGTTAGGTTAGGGTCCCACACTGTGCCCAAATTACCATTTTAGTGGCATGCTGTGACCATACCACTTTACTGGCACGCTGTGCCCAATACCATTTTACTGGCATGCTGTTCCCAATACGCATTTTACTGGCATGCTGTGTCCAATACCATTTTACTGGCATGCTGTGTCCAATACCATTTTACTGGCACGCTTTGTCCAATACCAGTTTAGTGGCACGCTGTGTCCAATAACCATTTTATTGGCCATACGATGAACAAAGTTTTGCCCCATTTTGGTTTAAAAGTTGCAGAATTCAGAAACCTTTACAATAAAAGTCAAAATTTGACTAAGTTCTAGGGAAATTTTGAACTGGGTCACTGTAACTGTCAGTAGGAATTGTTTGGGACATGTTTTTGATGATACTGATCACATCGAAAGTGGTCGTAGTGATGAAAAAAAAAATCTCAAAATACTTAAGTCAATTTGCAATTTTATATAGTGAACTGTTTTCGTGAATTCAGCACTTTTCCACCAACTGAGCTTAATTTGCTCACTGAAGACATCAAAAATACAAAACAAACTTCTATCACAGTGATTGTTTTTCGTGTATGCTATATTTTTTTCAATGCTAGAACTTCATATCAGGTGAACGCGTCAAATAAGCGCCCTCTATGTCTGGTCCCTTTTAGTCCATCTTGCACCATGGCAACTATTTGAGGGCCTATTTTTACAAGGGGGATAGAAAGAAATTCTACTTGCTTTGTTTTGTTGTGCAACAAGTGGCAACTAATGATTATTGACTAGCATTAATAAAGTTTTTTTTAATTCTGAATTCACAATTTTAATAGTCCGAGTCTTAAAAATTTGAGAGCCCATAACTTCAAAACGGAATGGAATTTTGAATTTTTCCTTTTGACCTCCTCTGTAGCCCCAGAAATTTTACCTTTGACCTTCAATTTCAACAAAATCTGAGAGGGTGGTTCCACACTTGTGTTTTGGCATGGAAGACCCGAGAAGCTTTTGCCCAGCAGACTTATTCATAGGCCATTTGTATATTTTAAGGGGTTACTAGGGGTTAGAGCGCATTTTTATTTTTTGCATCCTGAGGGGTAAAGGCCCTGCCCAGCCGCACTTATCGGCACTAGTCTCCAAGGGTAATTAAAAAAATTTGTGTCATTGCATATTGGCTGATTTGCAGAAAGCTGGCAGAATTGTGTTGTGATTTCGGCGGCAAGATTGGGATTCGGTTGAAGGTTACTTGAGTGAGATCATATGCAGAACCTTCCAATTATTTCAAAATACATTCATGTCAAAGTTTGAAATTGATGCACACCTTAGAGACATGAGGAGTTTTCCAGAAAGTAGCGCCCCCATTTTTCTCGAACCCCAGTTTTTTACATATTTTGGATGCTTAAAATTTTTTAGATCACACCTGAAGTGTAATAAGCCGAAGACGCCGTCTTTATAGTAATAATAATATGATTTGGTACTTTCTGTCGTGCACGACAGAAAGTAAAAGCACGTTTTCTTGGATGATTACGATAGCACGCAAGTTCAAAAATAGGTTTGCGGTTTTCTTTTGCACTGTTTGTCGCAATAAACCTTCAAAACATTCTGGATGTGATCCACAACCGATCCAGTGAAATTTTAAGAGAAATTCGTATCCTAAAAAAATCTCCTCCTGTCACGTTAAAGGAAACCATTGAGGAATAACTGAAGATTGTGCATTCAAGGGGCATTTCTGATCCACAGCCTCGTCCACGACTTACCCCTCAAAAAAGTTGAGATTTTTTTTATCAATCTGTACCGTTATGTTGTACCTAGTTTCGGTAACCCGCCCGCGCAACCGGGTTGTATCCCCATAGGTCTACATTTGGTTTCTATTATGGTAGGCCGGCGACAAATCTTATGTACATTTCCAGAGCAAATGCTGTAGACGTTGGTCACACAATGCCCAATTGAGGGCAATATCATAGGGATTAATGTTACTAAGGCACTTTGGGATTTACTATCAATGCGATCACTTACATTTGACGGGAAAAATCGGCAGCAGTTTTCGTCGGCTTCTATCCAGGATTCTATCTCAGGCAGCGCCTGTGTTTACATCTCCGAGGGTATAATCTGGAACAAAACGCTCCATGGCACTGACATGTAGAGAGGTCAGGTGTCATATGCCTATCGGCTGCGACAGGACGCCGATCCCCATTGCAATTTTCACTTTCGTTCAACATGCTCAGTTTGGAGCTTTAGGTGATTTGCGAATATTGCATACTACAAGAAGGGACAGCATATGAATCGGTCCCCAAGCAACTCACTGTGCTAATTCCAGACAATCAACAGCTTTAGCATCTAGCTTAGAAGTGTAAATCAGTCTGAAAAAAAAAAAAAAAAAAAAAAAAAAAAAAAAAAAATACACTATATTTTTTTTATTTTTTGCTTTTTTTAAGTTTTTTAACTTTTTTAATTTTTTAGGTTAAATTTAAAGAATTTAGAAGATGTTACTCTAATTGTTCAATTTCTGTTTTGAAAAAAAACTTGTATTGTCCATTGGTGGCGCCTGCATCGCAACTTCGTGGTGCCAGCGTTCCTGATCTATTTTAACTCTGGAGGGTATGGAGGAAAATCATAAGTTCATACGAGTGGAGAAAAATCTTTAATTCGTATGAGGGCAGATCTTACCCCTAGCACACAGCGAGAAACGGTGGCGTCCCATGTTGATGAAAGGTATTGGTGGTTTTTGTTATGGTTAAATTTTTGTACATGGTGCCGTATAAGCAATTTGACTAGAAAATATATGTGAGTGTTATAGGAATTTTGCAAACAGTAAAAAAATTAAACCACATCAGCCTCGCGGTGAAAGTGTTCTTTTGGTGATTTTAAGATGGTGTCAAGAATTTAGCGAAACCTTTTGGGAGATGTTTGTTACCCTTGTAAAAATACCAAAATTTCACATGCCAACAAAAGATTTGTAAAGAGCCATTCCAAAAGGTAAGATATTTTTATAAGAGCCCTTCAAATAGGTAACATATTGTGTGTGTTCTGCTGTAAGCAGGGGCATATTACTTCTGTGGAGTGTTGTATTGGTTTGGTGTGGTAAAAATGTTAACCCTGTACGTACTTACTCTTTTACCCATTATAATTAATTTCCACTGGGCCCAAGACTCAAATGGGTGTACACAGATTGAGATCGATGATTTTGTTTTTTTTTTTTTTTTTTTTTTTTCCCCAATGTGACGTTAACCCCATTCACACAAACCCTGCCACTTATTGCATTCATACTCCTTACCATTGATCTGTTAATTCAGATGATGAAAACCCACGTCTCAAGACACTGATTTCTTTTATAACATAGAAGCGAACGCCACTAAAAAAGCCCCGTACCATCTTTTACGCAGTGCGTAGTATTTCCATAGCGTGGCTGTGTTGTACCAATTTATTCAATTATTCCCTGCTTTCCCCATAGCGTGGTGTTACTTTGAATACCATTTGTTCATAATCAGCATTGCATAGACCGCAGGGTTCGCCAGGTTCTTCCAAGGTGGAATTGGAAAAAACCGCCGGAAAAAACACATTTTTTTCCACTTGAAGAAACGGGTGTTCTTCCACGAAAGCGGAAGAAAGAAATAAAAAGTCATTTAAACTTGTCCATTTAAAGCAATGATTAAACTTTTGGTTTGTCTCGCCTGAACTTTGTTCGGCAGAGAGTTAGTAATCACTTTTCTGTATGTCGTTGGCTGTCGTCTGTCTGTCTGTCTGCTCTGTGTCGTCTGTCTGTCATGACTGATTGTGTGCCTGCGTCCGTGTTCACGGCTTGCGTACGATTTATCTGGAGAGTCCGGTAAGGGCTATGATGATTTTATTTGTAACTTGGTGGAAAGAAGAGGGGGGTCACGAGTTTCGACCCGGATTTAGATTTTGGGCGTAAAATTGCAAATTAAGTATTAATTTGCATAATGAACGAAAAATTTGCCCGCCAAGGCTTGGTTAAAAGTTTTCTGGAGTTCCGTAAGCGTTATGATTGATGTAACTTGGTGGTATGGGCGCGGGCTGGAGAGTTCTCCGAACTGATTAGAGTTCGGGCGTATTTCGGGCAAATTAATATGCAAAGAGTAATTAATAGCAAAAAACCGCCGTAATGCATAATTTTGAATGGTACATTGGTACCGGGACAAAATTCTTCCTGCATGGAAGCCTATCATGGTGAGCATCTTTTTGCAGATTGAACGTGTGTGATACATGCGCTAGGTATGCAAATGAGCTAATAAATATGCGTAATTACTGTATCTCTGAAACGTTCATCGGATAGGCAAAATGCCTTAGCTGCATTGAAAAGAAGACTATGGCCATGCATCTTTTGGGTTGAATCATAATTGGGTCAAGTTGCATGTGGGCATATTTAAAGGGGCATTTTGTACAATTGATATAATTAAATATGCATAATTGCTGTAGCACTGAAATTGTACATTGGATATGCAAACTGCCTTCTCTACATGGGAGACTTTCTATGCCGTACATCTTTTGTTATGATCACAATTGCGGTCAAAAGTGCAGGGATCAATTAAAGGGGCATTGTTTGATGCAATTGATCTAATTAAATATGCGTTTAATTGCTGTATCGCTAAATGGTACATGGGCTATGCCCAAATTCCTCGCTACATGAGACTACTATATGGTAACATCTTGTGTGTGAATCATAGTGTGGTCAAAATGATGTCGGCCCCACTTTTAAGGGCACATCTTGATTATTTTAAAATTGAAAACTTAATGCATAAATGCTAGGTCCATTTCAACCAAATTTCTCAGGTTGTAAATGGTCAGTGTTGAAAATGAAATTATACACCTTCAAAAAGAATTGATTCAGGAGTTGTTACCTACAATTAAATTAGGTAGCATTTTGTGTTATTTGGAATTATTGGCTGTGGGTGTGTGGTGGTGTACAAATCAGGTGGGTAAAAACAAGACGACCTAATCATAATTAGGACAAAGTGCATGTGGGGCCAATTTAAAGGGGCATTTTGTGTTACAATTGACCTAATTACATATGCACAGTGCTGTATAGCTGAAACAGTACATTGGATATGCCAATTTTCTGTGTTACATGGAGCAGGTGGGGGGGGGGGGACGAGGGGCGGGGGGCTGAAGGGGGGGGCGAGCCGGGGGAGGACCGGGGGGGGGATGGACTGGGCATCTGGGAGGGGAGGGGGACCGTGGGAGGGGGGGGCAGGATGGCCTCTCGGGGCGGGGGGGGGGGTGGGGGTGACGAGGTCGTCGATGCCGTGGAGGGGGGGGGGGGAGGGGAGGTGGGTGGGGCGGGGGGGGGAGGGGGAGGGCGCGGGCGGGCGGACGACGTTATCTTGCGACGGAGACACGGGTGGGGCGGGGGGGCGAGGGGTGAGGGGGAGGGGGGGGGAGGGCGGGGGGGGGGGGGGGGGGGGATAGAGGGCGTGGGGGGGAGGGGGCGAGGGAGGGGGGGTGGGGAAGGGGGGAGGGGGGGGTGGGGAGGGGGAGAGGGCGCCGGGGCGCTGGGGGAGGGGGATGGGGGTTATTGTGGGTGAGTGGGGGGAGGGGGTGGGGGGGGAGGTGGGGTGGGGAGGGGAGGGGGTGGGGTGTTTTTGTGGGGTGTTGTGTGGGGTGAGTGTGTTGGGGAAGGGGGATGGGGGTTGGGGAGGGAGTGGGGTGGGATTGAGGGGTGTTGAGGACGGGGGAGGTGGGGGGTTGGGGGAGGGGTTTGGGGTGTTTGTCGGTGGGGGTGTTGAGAGGGGAGGGGGTTGGGGTGGTGAGGGGTGTTGGGAGGGAGTGGGGGTGTTGGGGGGGCGGGGGTGGGGTGGTTGTTGTTGTTGCGGGGTTTGGGAGGGGGTGGGGTGGGGTGTTGCGGGGTGTTGCAGTGTGTTGGGGAGGGGGTGGGGATGCTTGTGTTGCGGTTGTGTTGGGGAGGGGTGGGCGTTGTTGGGGAGGGGGGTGGATGTTGCGTTGTGTGTTGGAGAGGGGTGTTGCGGAGGGCGGTGGGGTGTTGCGGGATGGCGGGGGGGGGGACGGGGGGCGGGGGGCGGAGGCGGGGGGGGGTTGGGGGGGGAGGGGCTGGGCAGGGGGGTGGGTGTATCTGTAGGGGGTGGGGGGGGGGTGGAGGGGTGCGGGGGGGGAGGGTGGGCCTTGGGAGGGGGGGGGGGGTGTGGGAAGGGGGGTGGGGAGGGGGGGGGAGGGTGAAGGGGGTGGGGAAGGGGGGGGGGGGAGGGGAGGGGGGGGGGGGAGGGGGTGTGAGGGGGTGGGGAGGGCTGAGTGGGGGGGGGAGAGTGGGATTGGGAAGGGTAGATGGGTGTTGACCGTGGGTGGTTGGGGAGGGGTTGTGGAGGAGGGGGGGGGCGGGCTGAGGGGGGTGGGTTGGGGATGGGGGTAGGTGAGGACCATGTTGCAGAGTTGCGGGGGGTGTTGGGGATGGGGGTTGGGTTGTGGTGGTCCGATGTTGGGGAAGGGTGTTGAGGGGTGTTGGGGAGGGGGTTGTTGCGGAGGTGTTGGAGGGGTGGGGTGTGGGAGGGGGGGTAGGTGGGGTGTGTGGGAGGTTTGGGGAGGGGGTGGGGTGTTGCGGTTTGTGTGTTGATGGCTTTGGGTTGGGGAGGGGGTGGGTGTTGCAGGGTGTTGGGGAGGGGGGGGTGGGGGTTGGTGGGCGAGGGGGTGGGTGTTGTTTTGCGGTGGTTGGGGAGGGGGGGGGGTCGGTGGGGGTGTTGGCGGGGTTGGTGTTGGGGAGGGTGTTGCGGAGGGGGGTTGGGGTGTTGCGGGTGGTTGACAGAGGGTTGCGGGGGGGGGGGGGGGGGGGGGAGGGCGGGGGGGGCTTGAACGTCGGGGGGGGGGGGCGGAGGCGGGGGGCAGGGGTGGTGGGGAGGGGTGTTGCGGGGGGGGTGGCGGGTGAGGTGTGTTGGGGAGGGCGGGGGGGTAGGGGCGGGGTGTCCGGGGGGGGGGAGGGGGTGGGGATGTTGCGCGTGTTGTGGAGCGGGTGGGTGTTGTTGAGGGTGGTGTGGGGGAGGGGGGGGAGGGTGGTGCGGGGTGTTTGGGGAGGGGGTGGGGTATCGGGGGGGGGGGGGCGGTGGGGGTGTTGCGGGGGGTGTCGGGGCAGGAGGGGGGGTGTGCGGTGGGGGTTGGGGAGGGGGGGGTGGGGGGGGTGGGGTGTTTGTGTTCTGTTGCGGTGGTGGTGGGGAGGGGGATGGGTGATGTGTGGTGTTGGGTGGGAGGTGATGGGTGTTGCGGTGGCTGGGGCGAGAGGGGTGACGGGGGCCGGGCTGGGGGGGGAGGGGGGGGGGAAGGGGGGCTGAGGCCTGGGGGGGGGGTAGGGGGGGGGGCGAGGGGGGGGGTGGGGGGGGTGAGGGTTTTTGGTGGGGGAGGGTGGGGGGGGTGGGGGGGGAGGGGGGGGGGGGAGGAAGGGGGGGGGGGGGCGGGCGAGGGGGGGATGGGGCACCGGGGTGGGGGGGGGTTGGGGACGGGGGGAGGGGTGTTGGGAGGGGGGGGGGGGTTGTAGGGGGAGGGAGGTGGGGTGGGCAGGGGGGGGGAGGAGGGTGTGGGGAGGGTGGGGGAGAGTGAGGAGAGGAAGGAGGGTAAGGAAAGATAGGGGGGGAGGGGAGATTGGGGGTGTGTGCGGGTGTGGGGGAGGGGGGGGGGGTGGGGAGGTTGTGTGGGGGGAAGAGGTGGTGGGTGGGGTGTTGAGGTTGGGGGGGGGAGTGCCGGTGGGGTGTTGGTTGAGGGTGTGGGGTGTTGACGGGGTGTAGTGGTGAGGGCTGGTGTGGGTGGTGCGTGGGTGGGGGAGGGGGTGTGGTTGGTGTGGGGTGTTGGGGAAGGGGTGGGGTGTTTGCAAGTGTGTTGTGGAGGGAGTGGGTGTTGAGGGGTGTTGGGAGGGGGGGGGGGTGTGGGGTGATGGGGGGTGTTTGCATAGGGGTTGGGGTGTTGTAGGTATTGGGGGAGGGGGTGGGGGTTGGGGAGGGGGGATACTTGCAATCCTCCACTGTATCTTTGGGAACACTCTACAAGTGCAGTTGCAATCTGGTGTGCTGCTCTTTGTCTTCTTACAGCTATACGCGAAAGCAGGGAGACTTGTGGTTCGAGAACCGCATTGTATTATTATTACAGTGATGAAATATAGTGAAAATTAATTAAAATAAACCATTTCAGGGACCCCCCTACCTACCCCATGCGATTGCATTATTAAACTCGCATTTAATTCACAAGGCCTAAAATTTAACAAATTACCGGAAGAAACTGATTAGACACTTTCACACCAGCAAGGCCAAGCAGAGAGACTTGTAAAGACTGGAAAATTGAAAATCTTCAATTTCTTTAAACAAATGTTTATAGTATCACTAACCCAGGTTCCCCCACCTATAAAGCAAACAAAGTTAGATGTATACGGTTATATTATACACATCATATAAAACAAAACAATAATGGTTGCCACTTTATGATTTGTGTTTTAAAATTAACAAATGGCCATACAGATTTTAAATTATTTTTCAATTGTTGGCATCTACAATTACAACTGTGATAGATTAAAGGTGTGGATAGTGGGAAAGATTTGGAAAATTGGTTATAAATTTCATCTGTATAATTTGATTGCAAGACCCAAAAACAAAAAAAAAACCAAAATTGTGAAACAAATTACTACATAGTTGCAAGGTATACTAACAGGCTATAAAAACTGTAAATTAATTTTTGAAAAAAAAAAAAGATTGTAAAGTAACTAAAGTAGCCTTGATGATTTGAAGGCAAAGCAGACGGAAATATGGTGTAATTAGTTTGTTGTTTCATAATACATTTTCTTTATTTCTTTCAGTTTTTCCAATTGCTTCCAGTTTCTTCGGAAGAAACTGGAAGAAACCACCTTTTTTCCAGGTTTCTTCCATTCTTCGGAAGAAAAAGAAGAAAAGAAAACCTATTTCCGAAGGTTTCCGAACCCTGATATAGAACGATGTACCGTTTCCAGGCCAACAGGTAACGGCGCATGCGCGTACGCGCGCGTTTTTGGAATGGATGACCGTAATGCAGATTTATAATTTTCAAAACACGGTTACGGTGGCCGGCTATTCTTCAACACGGGCGTACGATATCTGTGTTATAAATAGAAATCTGTGCTCAAGAATAAAGTCAAGGTGTTGTAAACAAAGTGATCTTTGATGAGATTGTGACCCTTTGCCCCCCATTCTCAAGCCGGGATGGCAGACAACACCATGCGTTGTTTCGGGAACGCTGTTATTTCTAATAAAAACAAAATGCTAACATAATGCTATACATGCAGAATTTAAGATAAGGGTTGCTGTCTTGGACATGTTAAGGCTGGAGATCACATACATTTACTGACAAAGCAATCTCATGAGGGCAGATACACATGTAGAAATGCAAAGAAGGTTGCAACTGATTTATTTTAATAAAGGCTGACTTTGTTATATTTGATTAAATACAAGTTACAACACACCGTAGTATGTGATAGTAGCCCTGAGAGGGTCACTCGGGTAATGCAAAACCACCTTGTGGTTGCTCAGGTGACATAAACTCTGTGAGGATCCACCGGCTCAAATTTTATTTTTTTAACACATCTTTTTATTTGGTTTTTTTAAGATTTTAAAAAAAAAATAGCAAATCTGCCGACAGGTCGCATGTGCACTGCTAAATTCCCTGGTCTGTATAAACTACTTGTGTAACAGTCGTTTTGTATTATCATCAAGACTATGTCAGTATATTTGTATGTAAATTGTAATTAAATGCAAAATCTTTGATCTGTTTTCTTTGTTACACACCCGTCTGCCCAACAGAAGCGGGAGTCCCACAATGAGAGTGATAGGCGGAAAAGTGCAAATCAACATGGGATCATCAAGCTGGGCGAGATCATACCCCAGCTTCTCAATGCCCAATTGTAAGCTCGCAGCCACTCAGAATCTATCTGGTGTTTCACTGCTTTAACAATTTCATGCATGTCTATCTATCATGCATGGCCTCTGTGCATGCCTGCAAATTTATAGCAGTGCACATTCTGTTTAAATGATGTCACTTCATACTTCAATCCGGTGAGAGTAATAAAATTTAAGTAATGTTCTGTGAGTGCCTCACTTAAATTTTTGAGTTTAACATGTAATTTTTCCTGAACCCTAACATTATCCTAAAACCACAAAAAAATAATAAATTGTGGTATGATGTTACCTTGCAGATTTACCAAGACATCCCCAAATGAAATTGTTGCTTAAATGGTGCTGCAGGGTTTGAATCATATCCCTAAACCATTTGTCACAAATATCCATAAAAGTGTCCATTTACAAGGCATGAATCCACTACTAACAATAATACATACAGCATTTCATCCCCTGACTTAGCTAAAAAATGGTTGACTTTTTACTTCCAATCTGAACTGTTGTGTAAGTAAGTATGTGTGTTTCTATTCTTAAATGCTAATTTGATATGATCTTGAAGGAAGAAACTCATATTTTGTATTTTCTCTCCATAAGTGGACAGGAAATTACAAAACACATTGGCCTATGGCCAGTGTGATTAAACATGTGAGCATAAAATCAAAAAGCACTGTCAGATTAACTGAAATTTGGCAATAACCTTTTCGGAGGATCTAGTAACATTAAAAAAATGAGGTGACCAGTTACAGGGATCACAAAATGTACCTCTTTTACAGGAATACAAGCAAAGGTTTTTACCAGTGCCATTTCCCGACAACATAACAAAACTAATAAAGGAAAACATATCATACAGTGTAAGAAGTGAAACTGCTTCCAAGTGTGCAGACGTTTGCGTTTTGCTATTCCAAAAAGATTTTTGCACATGACTGGCAATTGGCTTCACACATTTCTCCTTTGTTTTTGTAATGAATTAAAGTGACAGTGAACCTTTGCCCACAAACCGCATTCTACTGAAGTCCGAATTTGTTTAAGTCCGAGATGCAATCACTTACTAAACCAATTCAATAACAATGACGGGAGTACTTTCGATTTTTTCATGAGGACAATGATGGAGTGATTGAGAGAGACCTCTTTGGGCGGCTAGTGCAGACACATGCGGCGGACTGCCGTGGACGTGATGACGTCATGAACATGCTATATTTATAATGGGGACCAATGGTCCGTATTTTCTGTATTTTTGGTAGTTTTGCCGTTTTAATTTGTCTTTTAAAAAACTTGGTTGGTTGGGGGGAAAAAAAGCGTTTTATGGTAATTTTTTATTGGCTTTTTAAAGTCATTGTTCCAATACTTTATGTTTCCAAACAATTATGTTTGATTTTTTTCAAAATCGTTTTGCATTTTAATCATTCAAACCTTCCAGAACATGTTTCATTATTTCATTTTAAGGGTTTTTGTTTTTGCCTTTTTCAATTTTAATAAAAAAAATTAAAAATGTTCTAAAAACATTGGGAAAGAGCGCTTCTGATTATCCAACAGGTGAGTGACGTATGATTGACAGGTATTTTGAAAGCGCTTGAAAATCGGTAAATCTGACCCGCAGTGTGGGCTCTGCACCCCAAGCAAACGGCAAAACATCAACCGCAGTTATCGGTCTTTGTTCATAATTGGTTAATTACTGGGATAATTCTTCGGACTTCGGGTAATTCGACTTCGGTAGGGTACACCCCACAACCTAAAAACACCCACACAGTACTGAGTACTTCACATTAGCATTAATCCTAACCCATGCAACCCTGGTACATGTAGAGTTGTAGCTAGGTAAATACACATTATTTTGTCAGGGTTTTGAGATGGCTTTCCAAATGACCTGTGGTTAGGGGTCTCGGCGAGTCCTGGGAATTTGAGTCCCACCCGATCATGTCGGGTCCCGGGGCTATAAAAATCCCTAACCGATTTACCGAAATTCCCTATATTAACAAATCTGGCTTAAATCACTCAACTCACTAGGATATTGCAGCAAATAGGTCCACTCAAGTACTACAT